>VUQG01020338.1:20853-65915 GCA_015106755.1 Etia nguti
CCTCCCAAAAAGACATGCCACCGTTACCTTTGAGCCATTATTTAATCTGTGGACATCTGGAAGCTGAACGGCAACTCGGCGACTTTGGCTGTCAGATCACCCGGAGGCCCATTGCAGCCTATTCGGGGCTGCGTTGTTAGCTTAACGATACTACCCTTTCCACCGGCTGCAATGTCATTTACACAGCCGTGTTACTCAGCGGCTAGCTCTGCTGCTGCTGGGAGGGCTGTGTTGACACGGTGTAAATTATTATTCAGGAGTCCAAGGAGGACCGAATGGGAAAAAAATACATAAAAATAGTCAGGTTTGGAAATCAAAATGGCGACTACCTAAAACCTAAACGTAATCAAAAAGTTCGGTTGTCCATCAACTGTGTAAACATCCAGTAAGTCCATATTTATCTGCTGTCATCAAGCACTGCAGCAACATTTAACATTCACATACATGCTCTCAAACATTTTTTTCTTTATGAAAATAAACACTTTAAGTTTAACACTGGGGTGAAGAATGCAATAATGCATACATGAACATTTATTTAATATTGCAGGAAAATTATTTAGTTGTGCATGTACAGTAAGCGTCAAGTGCGGGGACTGTCTTTATATTTCCGACTAGATTTTTTACGAAAAGTAACACCTGAAAATGTCTCTGCTGTACCTGCACATGATTTCCCACTGTGTAGGTTTACAGGTCTGAATATTCATTAATTATATTTTGTCTTAAGCTGCACCGTGGAGCTGTATCACAGGGTGGAGTCACTATATTAGTCCGCTTGTTTCAGTTTAGGTTTTATTGCTGAAAAATAGTTTTGCTTTAGTCACATCAAGCTTTAGTTTATTATCAATAAACGAGTTCCTCTCATACAAGTTTTCTTTATTCTGCCGTTAAGGTAATTTTGAAAGCCACGGCTCAGGAAATATGCTGCACACCAATCTGTCTAGTAACTCAGTTGCTTTTATATTTACCATACCATTGATAAATATAGCGCAGAAAGGAGGGGGGTGGTCTGCATTGTGTCAAATGCAAGACTACTTGGTCAGCATGTGTTGTGGTTTCCTTCTTGTTTTGTGCCGGTAGTCATTCCTGTGCCAAAGCTCATGTTTTCGGTTCCTTTTTGCAGTATGCTCCATAAGTTCTTATTGCTTGTGGTTTCTTGTAGTCTGGACTTCCGTTGCTTGTTTACTGGCTTCTATGCAACAGTTGTTGCAGTTGCAGGTATTAAAAGTATTTTAAAAAGAAGAAGAAGAAAAAACTTTATCAGGCTTAGAGCCACTCGTAGTTACTAAGATTTAAGACTAGTAAAAGCAGAAGAAAATGCATGGAAGGATGGAAAATCTTCACACTGACTGATATTTGATTAGTCATCTTGTTCAAATTATATTTATGTTGTGTCAGCCTAACAGCTATTAAGCATAGGCTCAGCTTAAATAAAGACTGCAGTGCTTAGAGCTGTTGAGCATGGTGATATTATGGTACACTCAAAGTTCTAAAAGAAAATCTCCATAACATATAATAAGTCCGGAAAATGTATCTTCTGGGACACATTTTTTAACAAGATTATCAATGTGGAAAGTGTGACTTTCATGCTTTAAACTATGCTTTGTAACAGATTTTTAACACAGTCCCTAACGTATTTTCTAGCACTAAATACAATACAATTTCGAGTGGTCACTTTTTTGGGTAAACACACACAAAATTGCTCATTAATTACACGTATATCATACAAATTAAACGAAAATACATTTGTTTTTGGAATAATGAGTATGTGCCATGTTTTAGCATCTTTTTGTCAGGGGGTGTTTGTGTGTGTTGTTTCTGGCAAAAGCCCGGACAGTCCCAGCCGGTGGATGCGCGTATCGTCGCACAGCTGAACCTCCTCCGGAGAAGGTCTCTCTGTGGTTGCCGGTTAGCGTCATGTCGGGCGTTGTGGATACTAAATTGTACGACATCCTCGGAGTTTCGCCGTCTGCGTCTGAAAATGAACTTAAAAAGGTATGTAAATGCTGCAGTGAAATGAATGTCTTGGAGTTAATACAAAATAAAAAATAAAAAAAAAGAGGAAGAGAGGTCACCAGTGCAAATGTGGCCTAGAAACAAGCTAATGGATGTTTAGCTAGCTTAGCCAGTAAAATGAGCTGGATATCAGTGGGATACATCACGGGACTTTTAAACATCATTTAAGCGACACATTGGCGTTGACCGATTACTTATAATTGTTTATATATATGTGATAAGGATTAAGTTAGTCTCTTTGAAAACTGAGATACACTGGTAAACACGAGTGTGATAGCTTGCTGGCTACTAATGCTAAATTCCAGCAAATAGTCCTCACCAACTCAGTAACGAAACAACACTCGCTAAATGAGTCACTTAGCTTAATATACTGCCAACCTCAGTGTAATACTAGGTCATGCTTATGGATATTGATGTTAGGCAACGCTATAAACAACCTGTGTGATGGTCAGAAGCTAACGTTTATGCCACCATTCGTGCAGCTGCATTAGCCAACATCCAGGCGTTATGCCCTTTAAAATCCATTCAAACATCAAGCAGATGCTAATGCCTCATATTTGACAACTGCTGCGTCCTCTGCAAAACCCGGCCTAACACAACTTATACAGCTTGTGTATTCATCTTATTCTTGTCTCGAAATATAGACCTTGTATTTCCGTCTATCGGGATTCAAAATAACGCTGGCAAGTCAAAAGCTGTTAATATTTAGAAGAAGTGTTGTTGACTGTGTGACATGTCGCATGCAGCCATGATCTGGACTATGTCCTGATGTTTTAGACAGCAAGCTGGTTGAAGCGTCTTGCTACAGGCACATGAGCTTAGGTCTGTGACCCAGCTTTCTTCACGCTGATTATTTTTGGTTTATTACAGGCCTACCGCAAATTGGCCAAAGAGTACCACCCTGACAAGAACCCTGAAGCTGGAGACAAGGTATGATGCACCAAAACAGTGGTGTTAGCAACGGCACCAAAGGATGCTCAGTTGATCAACAATTGGGCATGCAGAAATGATGTCGCCTCCATTTATAATGATCACATAGCCCAATGCTTTGAGGATTACTCCTAGGCACAGATCAGAGTACAAAATGTGACACGGGCTTTCCACTAGAGAAGAATGCTTTTTAAAATATATTTATTTCTCTATGACTCAAATCTTAAAGCATCTTTTAAGTTCTTTGTGCTTTGTGAAAGGGAACTGTTGTTGCGGTGCACTGAATTTCTTTTCTTCATGCACCATTTCAACCTGTCTGACTGTGCTTTGTTCATTTTCCAGTTTAAAGAGATAAGTTTTGCATATGAGGTACTGACAAACCCAGAAAAAAAGGAGCTTTATGACCGCTATGGAGAGCAAGGCCTACGGGAGGGAGGAGGAGGAGGACCCGGCATGGAGGATATCTTCTCTCACATTTTTGGTGGAGGACTGTTTGGGTTCATGGGGGGACAAGGAAGAGGACGCAATGGAGGCAGGAGGAGAGGAGATGATATGGTACACCCGCTGAAGTAAGTGTTGTTGTTTGATGGGTGCTTCAGTGGATGGTGCATATGTAATGCAGTATGTGTACTTACAACTCATGTTGTTACAGGGTTTCTCTTGAAGACTTATACAATGGTAAAACCACAAAACTGCAGCTCAGTAAGAATGTGCTGTGTAGTGCCTGTAATGGGTGAGTTTCCTTTTTGTTAAAATTATATTGATTTGTAGTTTTAAGGCTGTGTGATGAATGATTTGCAGTTGCTCTAAATGAATAATAATGCTGATACTTTACTGTTGGCTTCTAGTCAGGGTGGTAAGGCGGGAGCTGTGCAGAAGTGTGTAGCATGCAGAGGACGGGGCATGAGAATCATGATTAGACAGCTGGCTCCAGGAATGGTTCAGCAGATGCAGTCAGTCTGCACAGACTGCAATGGGGAGGGTAATGTATCCCTACACACCTGCAAACTGACATTAAAAACATGGTTAATGTACAAACAGCAGCAAAACGGCTCTCTGAGATCCTCTATTCTGTGTGTGTGGTTGTTGTCCAGGTGAAGTGATAAATGAAAAGGACCGCTGCAGAAAGTGTGAGGGCCATAAAGTGTGTAAGGAGACTAAGGTTCTTGAAGTTCACGTGGACAAAGGCATGAGACATGGACAGAAGATCACATTCACTGGAGAAGCTGACCAAGCACCAGGCGTGGAACCAGGAGATATAGTTCTGGTGCTGCAAGAGAAAGAACATGAGGTACCCCAAAACAGACAGCTCCTATTGATTGCAAAGCTGTTTTTAATAACAGAATAACTTGGATAATGAATAAAGTCTACATTTATCTAAGCGATTTGATGTAATGAACCTAAGCAACAAACATGGTTTTTATATCTCAAAAAGGATTTCCGCCGTGATGGCAGCGATCTTCACATGGTTCATCGTATCGGCCTGGTTGAGGCTCTGTGCGGCTTCCAGTTCACTGTCACACACCTCGACGGACGTCAGTTGCTTGTTAAATACCCACCTGGAAAGGTCATTGAGCCAGGTGAACGTCTTCCTTTTACTTTAATTTATTTTTTCCGTCATGACATTCCTTCTTTTTTTGGTTAGCTGAAGGAAATTTATTGGATGAACACTGAGCATTTATTTTTAGGACAGCATAAAAGGGAGCATGTAAACGTCTAATGTGAACCAAATTGAAAACAAAGTTAGATTTTTTTTTAACAAGTCACCTTGGTGTTGTAGAATTTCCTGGTAAAGTCTAAAGGTTGTGGTATATAATTAACTGTCTTGTGAAAAAGTTGTCATTGTTTCAAGTTTTCAAGCATACATATATATTTTTTGGGACATTCAAAACTTAATAATGTAAAATCTAACACTAGTTTTCTAAATAAACATGTAAATATGAGTGTGAGTTAAAACTCTGTGTGCTTGTCATACATGCTAATAACAGACATGTATAATCTAAGTCTCAAAATATCGATTATATGACAATTTTGAGAGCTTGCATCAGAGTTTATATTACACAGATTATAAATTCCAGGTCCAGAATAAATATGGAAACCACAGGCTGTATATGAAAGATGGATGTAGCTTCCATGTCAGAAAAGTGGAAATGCTGATGTATGGTATAACTAATTTTGGCT
This sequence comes from Etia nguti, assembly GCA_015106755.1. Classification (NCBI taxonomy): domain Eukaryota; kingdom Metazoa; phylum Chordata; class Actinopteri; order Cichliformes; family Cichlidae; genus Etia; species Etia nguti. The sequence continues at coordinate 25,978 of VUQG01020338.1, forward strand.
AATGGCCAGCAGGGGGCGACGTCACTGGTTCCCAAAAAGAAGTCGGATTATATGGATGTGTCTTGGAAAACAACCATTTAGCGAAGCTGAGCTATGAAATTTGTGATAAAGTTGTTTGTTTTGGGGTTTTTTTTTTTTTTTTTTGGTCTCTCTAGTTTCAAATCTTACTTTTAAACATTTATTTTTTCAAATGTGAAAATATCGGACCCTATCAGATTTGAAAGGACCATAAAGCACAGTATGGTTTAGGGCAAGCCTACCTTGTGGTTGACAAGTCCCTACAGTATACTGTGTCCCCTGGTTTCACTGTCAGATCAATCCCTCACTAACACAGCAACTGTGATAACGCTCAACGCGATGCTTCAAGATGATGTCAGTGGATGATGTCACTGTGGCTAGATCCACCTTATATTTAGACTCTGTTGGAGAGCTCATAGACATCGCACTGTAGTGTACAATTGTCGTTACATCTGTGTGCCTTTTCTCCTTTGTGTGTTTGTGGCAGGCTGCGTTCGAGTGGTGAAAGGAGAGGGGATGCCTCAGTACAGAAATCCATTTGAGAAGGGAGATCTTTACATTAAGTTTGATGTCCAGTTCCCTGAAAACAACTGGATTAACCCCGAAAAGCTGAATGTGAGTTGCAATAGAAAAAACAAAAATCACGACTTGCAAAATGTTAAAGTGAATATGATGTCGTGATGGATGTTCGTCTTCTTTCAGGAACTCGAGTGCTTGCTGCCTGCCCGTGCCGAGACACCCGTTATTGCAGCAGATGCCGAGGAAGTTGACCTAACAGATTTTGACAGGAGTCAAGGTTCAGGAAGCGGAGCCAGGAGAGAGGCCTACAATGATAGTTCTGACGAGGAAGGGGGTCATCATGGCCCAGGAGTGCAGTGCGCACACCAATAGAAAGACTACAGACTTGCACACACATAGAAGCATAAAAACACAAAAGTCCCATTGCTAACACCATTCAAGATTTGCGACACATACATTTTTCTCCTTTCAAGACTCACATGAAAAAGAGATTTAAAAAAAAAAAAAATATATATATATATATATATACACACACACACACACACAAATCCCCCCCCTCGTTCAGCTCCATGGTGCCCATAAGACAGAGCAATCCTGGATGTGTTATGATCATTTTATGTTTATGGACAGTAGTGCTCTTCAAAGCCAGCAGCAGGAAGTTGGTCCCGTTTTCAGAGGTTTATTGAATGAACTTGATTTAGATCTTTGTTTTCATCCAAAATGTTTAGGCTCCTCTTTCCCATAATGAAAGGTAATGTATAAAATTCAATTTTTGTTGACTGTCTTGTAAAAGATATAGTTTAAAATCTTTTACACACAAGCGCATGCTGCCGTTTGCTAAAGAGCTTGCCCATGTAAAACTAGGGTCCAGACATTACATAAACATCTGGCACCACAGGTGTTTCAATTTCAGTGTGTCGCCATTAAAGTGCCCTGCTCCCATCAGCGCTAACCTGATTATACTTTAAAAGGAGACTCGTCATATTTTGAAAATGGGATTTGCTGGTTCTGTTCAGTTCCCAGCCGCCACACACACATATTAAAGACCTGAGTAAAGTACCTGCCTGCCAGGCACATTTGTTTTTTGTTTTGTTTTGTTTTGTTTTTTTTAAGTCTCATATGTAAGCTGTTTTTGTCTATGTAGGCGTGAATGATAAGCCCCTTTTCAGACATTCAGAGAGAGATGACATTCATTAATCTTTATAGTGAGAAAATTATGCCGTGCAGATATATATAGCACTTTTGTTAATGTTCCTTAATTGAAGATGAGTAAATTTTTGAATGCTTAGTTCTCTCCAATAGTGTAAAAAGGGGCAGGTTCTGTATTTGTACTGCATGGTGCTCCTTGGAGAGCTGTACCCTTCCCCTAACACATCCACCTAGGGACAAACATTTCTCTTCTGGATCAGGAAAACCGGATCATATACAAATCTTCAAGTTATAAAGTTGTTACTGATTCAAGACACATGCACATTCACAGTCTTGCCATTATTGAAGAGTGACGATCAATGTTCAGACATGAAGCCGATAAGTTCAGTTGCAGATTAATGGAAATGATTGCATGTCTGAAGTGGGGGATTAGTGTGTTTGAGACCTCTGAACTGAAACTGAAGTTTTGTGTTCATTTGAGTGGAGGTCAAACTTGTATACTACTTGTATGTGTGAAATGCAGTGGCTCGGTGTGTGGGAGCTGCTGTGGAATGTTCTGGCTTATTAGGGTGGTAGGTTTTCCTGCTTTATATCGGACTGCAGTGTGAGTGGATATTATATAAAGTTAGGGAAGGAGAAAAAAATGTTTAATTGCTGAGAATCTTCCCCACATGGACAGTTTTGTTCTACTCACCAGGACTGAGAAGTTCTCCTGGCTTGCAGGAAAACCCCTGAGTCTGCACCAAACCCTCTATGTAATACATATCTCCCTATTCTAGAGTTGTTAGCCAAACCTTTGTCCCTCAACATGTTATAAGAGTCCCACCCCCATATACCTGTAAATAAATACAGTCCTACTCCACAGGTGCATTCAGAGTCAACAGCAGTGTCTTTCTTTAGCCACAACTTTTTTTCTTACATAATGGTATTAAATGTTACTTTCAGATGAAGAGAAGTTAATGGAGCCACTGTAGACTGTTATCATGCACCTCTGTGACTCATTGTGTATTTAATTTAGCCCACGGGATAGTCTGTACACAATTTAAGGAGGGTCATTGGTAAATTACATTATTGTTGATGCTTATGGTTGTTGAGATTATAATTAAACTGTACAATAAATGACTGCAAGTTCATTGATCTGTTCTGTTTTCATATGTACAACCTGTACTGGTTTCTGAGAATTCTGTATAACAAGTTGTGTTACAACCACAAACAAAAGGAAATCCTGCTGATAGAAAACCTGCACCATTAAACCTAAACACATTAGACATTTGGTGCCTCAGTATATTCAAAATAAGAAGAAAAGCATATATTTGGTGGTATTTTTGTGACTGTGTTGTGACTCAGTCTTCTGCATCCTCAGTGTCTCTGCTCTGGAGGGCTACTGGACCCAGGAGTTCTTTAAATCCTGTGGTATTTCTAAAGGATTAAAAAGTGGTGTTGAAATAAATGCGGTCAATATTAATTTGGTGTTGACTGGCAGATTCAAGAGGGTGCCATTTACCTATCTCTTTTAGACTGCATGACATAAGAGCGCTCTCTTCTGAGTTGCTCCAGACGCTCTTTCACAACAGTCTTCTGCTGGTTCTTGTCTTCCTAAAAAAGTGGACCACATGATGATAAGATAGCATACTAAGTTTTTGTTTGTTTGTTTTTTAAAGTATAAAGTTCCTCAATATGTAGTTACCAGTGGCAGATCTTGAGTGAGGTGCTTTATCCTGTCTGTGTGTTTCAGGCCAAGCAGGTCTTCCTCTCCCTTTCTGTTCTGGATGATTGACAGGCGCTCCTGAACCTGAAAGACATGCTAACAATGTAACATCAATTCTGCTTTCATTTCTGAGTCATGAACATGCAGTGTCCCTCTTTGTCTCACCCTGAGCAGTTGCCTCTCTCTGTCTCTCTGTTGCCTTTGTTCAACTTTTCTTTGCATGTCCACTAGGTTGCGCATTGTCCTCTCTCTCTCTATTGCAGACACCGGTTCGCTCACTCGTTCTCTCTCCATCAGAGAAGGTTCCTTCTTTGCCTTACACTCTGACAGGCTACAGTCTACCTGGAACATAGAAGCGGGAAAATAACTGGTTGGATGTTTTAAATGAGAACCGATCTAACCAGAATATATCAAGACTACTCTTACTGTTGCTTCTGGACAGTATTTCTGCTCCTCATAGTGAGCAGGTTCAGGGTCTGTCATGTCCCACTGCATGGACTCTGTTTCCACCTCAGTCACTTCCCTGTCAGCATTAGTTATGTCATTGCATGTCCCATAGCAGAGGTCTTCTACACGTTGGTTAGCTTCAGAGGAATCAGCCATAGGATGTGGCTGTGTGGCTTCCTTGCTCTCTGCCACCAAAGCATGTGTTTGTAAGCCACATTCAAATACAGCTTCTCCTTCATCTGGTTGATCGGCTGTTTGTCTGTTACTGAAGGCCAGCTAATAAGAATTCAAAAAGTGAACACATCAGTTCAATGACAGTCACAGTGAATTATGGTTTGCTACACTCTTATGAAGTACCTCTTCCACTGTGCTGCACTGCTGGTTTGCAGACTGTGTGTCACAGTGATCTGGAGTACCAGACTGCAACACAGTGGGTTTCAGCTCTTCTCCATCTCTCTCTTGATCTGACACATCACACTGTGTGGGCCGTGCTTGCGTCTTCAGGCTTCTCGCACCATCCTGAATCTGTCCTGTACGCCCATCTGTAGGCTCTGCTGCGCTGTCTGTGTCATCCTCTGGTGGTTTGCTCCAGGCGAGGGTGATTAAAGAGCCCTGTTTCTCACAGCTCTGGGGGCTTTTTAATTCACTGTCCTCTTCTTCCTCTTTGGCTCCTCCATCTGAAGCAAGACCCTCATGAGCATCTGACACACACAAGATCTCCAAGTAGGGCAGGTCCTCCATCACTGCTCCACAACCTGAGGGAGTTTAAAGCATATTACTCCCACAGCTTTAGTTATATGTTATTTTATTAGTATAATTAGTTATTAAATGTTTTTAATACCTGAACAGACATCCTGTTTGTAAGTCCCATCTGCATTTTGGACTTCATTCACTACACTGTTGCTACTTTTGCTTGAATCGACCGTCTCAGCTTCAGCTGATCCACCACTCATGTTTTGGACCTCTGCCTGTCCAGTGTAAGAGGACTGAACTATGATTTGCTTGCTGCTGCTGGTTTCAGTACAGTTTGGATAAGGATTTAACATAGAGCCTGAATTAAGGGGGGCATCTGAGATCAGGAGGTGGAGCAGGTTGCTAAAGCCCTGAGCTTGAAATTCAGACTTATATTTATCCCGCAAAGCCTGGAGGAGCTGTGCATTCTAAACAAAGAGACAAGATGTACCACTATTAACATTACAGCCTTTTGTAGGTTTTCTTGCTTTGACTTGTATGTTGTGATTGCCTCAACTCACCTCATCCATCATCGCTTGCAGTAAAACAGAAGCTTGGACCTCCTGAAGTTCTGTTAGATGGGTTAGAAGAAGTAGGGCGCAGTCTTCTAGGAGAAGTTGGGACCGTTGTTTGTAGGCCTGCACTTTGGGCTGGGCCATTGGTTGTAGTTCAGGGTTTGTTTGCTGTAGAGGGCTCTGAGCACCACTGTGTGCCTGCAACCAAGCATGAATTTGATGCAGCCTTTTAATACAGCCATTCCTCAAAGGAACTTGATGATGATTGTCTGTTGAGGAAACAGGAAAGAAGACAATGAAGTGGAGAAACGATGCAAATCAAAAAGAAGTGAATTCTAAATAAATTTTGCTGAAAAAAACCCCCTATTTATTACCATATTTTGGAGGCACTGTGCATGCTGGTGCCTGCAAATCCTTTATGGAGATCCCGTGTATTAATGTGATAAGTTGCTTCCTCTCCTGCTCCTGAGTCAGCACCAGGAGCTGCAGCACTGACTGCTATAAGTGGACCAAAGTTTTGCTCTATTACTGATAAAAAATAATGTTAACCCACTAAAAAAAGATCATGTATATAATCTGAGAGCAATATTACAACAGGAGTTTGCTGTCCACAGTCAGATTTGCAATACCTGCTCTATTGTCTCAAAGTCATACTCTTGCTCTTCTGTTTTTCCATGTAGCCACAAGGAGACCTGCTCTGCTCTACATGGACCGTTAACATGTGGCCTGAATGGACAGACAGTACACAAAGGACATGTAGACTTGATGATTGTGAATACAAACTGTTGTATACTCAGTTTTTTGGCTCACCATGTCTCCCAGGACTGGCGAGCAGCCAGAAGAGCTGTATAGGACATTTTCTCTCTCTGAGCTCTAATAGTTGCCAACCTGATGTACAGACACAACAATTTCAGGCTCTCCCCATGGAGCCTGGAAGATAAAAGATTAATGAATCAACCCTCTCAAGGTTTCATGGTGGTATTTCCCCCCCAAAAAACTTTCTTAAGTCAGACATATGAAACTATTTGAAATAATTTACCTCTCACCCAGGACTGTAAGTGCATCATGTTCTTGTTGACGAAATTTGTGCAACTCATTCAGAAGAGAAACGGCAGACCAGGACTGCTCAGGACAGCTTCTAAAAGATGCACTCATACAGGCCCTGAAGGGAAATATGCTTTACCGTGGTGCTTTGGTTTAACATGAATCAAACTAAAGTTTTTTATACAAGTTAGTTTTCTAGTTGCCAACCTGAAATTGTGGAATCATGTTGCAGATTTCCTTGTGATTAATGAAACTGAAAACATTGCTAGAGGATGGTTTCGTTCTTTAGGATATCAGCTCAATACTGTCATTTCAAATGTTGTCTGTCAGACTAGTTTTCATATTTTGTCAAAAAAAGTTTGCTAGTTTACACGAGCCAAACAGCAGTTCACTATATACCTATTTTTCCAACAATGTTTTCCATCCATCCATCAAATTTACATGAAGTTAAAGGAGAGCACATTAGTGCAGTGAGTTTTCTCCAGGTGCACAATACAAAGATATAAATGTCATCTTAATGGTAGACCCTAAAATGCCAGTACGTATGGATGTGAGTATGAATCGTCTGACGCTTTTTGTTCTCCCTGCGCTGGACTTGTCCAAAATGTATCCTGCCTCTTGGCTTATGCCACCTGAGATGGGATCCAGCCCTTTTTCATCCCTTTAGTTAAAATAAGCAGTCAAGAAAATTGATGGATCTACAAATTAACCCATCTGTTTTCATAAATCGTTTTCTTTGCCGTTACATGTGCTATTCAAAAAAGTTGTTTCTGCACATCCTTTTTAGTCTTTGGATAACACACTGAGTCATTATATCCCCGACCAGTGGCGGTGTAGCCAGTTCAAACACTCAAGCTAAGTATCAAAAACATGATCTATGTGTGTTACTTGTAAATCCTGAAAGCTCCTGGCAGCTCAGCTAAGCTGAGCATATTAACAGATGCCAAAGCTTCATGTACATGATCCTCCAACTGCTCTACTTCCTCATGCTGTTGCAATGGCAGCATCGTCTCCCAGACGCTCTTAGCTGTGGATCGACAAAGAAGTAATGAAACAGAATCATGAATCATCCAAACCAGACTCCATAATTGTGACTAAGGTGGACTTCGGTGACAGTTTAGAGGAACCTTTCCTTACTGTGGTGCTCCTGAAGCATTTCTGTATACAGCAATTGAGTGACCACATCATACTTGACATCCACCAAGAGGAGGATGTCTGATAAGGAGACACGGCCCCACGCCTGGCCTCTAATCCTTTGACTTTGGCTCTGACATGTAGAGGGCAGTATGCTCCACACACCCTGTGATGCCAATCTTAGGAAAAACAGACAGATTAACAACATAGCTACTGCAAGTAAGCACTTCACTATAAAGGGGTGGTTTGTAATATTAGAAAACTGTCTTTCTGAAATGCTCAGTTGCTCATTAATACTCGGTTTAAGTAATATTGAATAACCTCTGAAAGATAAAACACTCTCCTTAGTAAAAAGCTGTGTTAACTGGCGATACAATTGTTGCTCACACCAGTACACTCAGTTAAGCTGCAGTCACCGACTTGTTTTCTACTTGCTTCAGCAACTTTCTTGTTGTCCTACATCTGTCCCCAATTTAATATTATTCAATAATGCACAGAGTTGCCACAGGGACTAAGGTATTAAAGGAAAAGCAGCGTTACTCGTTACTCCTTTTATGTTCTTTAATCTTTGGGTTTTCACACATTCAACACAGTATTCTGTCTAACAACCGTTTACTATGTGGTTCATATATACACACAATAAAATCAGTACATGTACAAATTTAATATTAAAGTAACACATTTTGCTATAAGCTCAATAACTTCTCACCCTCAATAAACGATGCTCACCTAGCCCAGCACTGCCCGGCTGCTTTTTTGAGCCTCTTCACACATGTCTTTTTCCCAGAGAGCTCTTTCCGCCTTCCCCATCTCCCCATCTGCGTATGGAAAGCAAAAGAGGGCAAATAATGAACTGCATTAATGCAGGGGGAAGTGTACAATTCTGCAAGCACATACCTGTACCAACCTGCTGTAGGGATCCTAAATCTGAGGTGTAAGCCTTTCTGAAAGTATTAAAGTCTATGCTCTGGAGCAGGGAATCCATCGTGTGATGAAAAGCATTGGGATTTCCAGTATTTAGTAGCAGGAGGTCCCAGTACAGCTGAAGATAAGAGTAGTTATAAGAGCAGTAGTAATAATATTTTGATTACAGAGTTAAGATAAGATATTATTGTATTAAAGAAAAAAATGGTACCATTTCCTTCTTTTCCCTTTCCCTTTTCATTTCTAATAGAACATCCAAAACATTTTCACCAGTACAGGTCCAGCTACTGTGTCCTCCTGCAATCTGAAGCACAACCATCCCCATGATAGTATTCTGTTACTATAACTTAGCATGTGATCACTGTAATAACATTTTTGTGTCTAATTATGTGTGAGCTGCTACCTTCCTCATAGCTGTATGTGCTTCAGTGATGTTGGAAGGAAAATGAAACACTTTGTTGTAAAGGAGACTCACATCTTCAGCGGTAAGCTCTGCGCCAACAGACATACCTAGAGACTGGTAAAGACCACCAATGTAATCCTGAAGAAAAGCACAGGGTTGTTATTACATTTTTTTTAGTTCATTCAATTCAACCTTGTAGTTACAAATGGAAAACAAATGCATTTCCCACACAGCCACAGCAAAGCATCCTACCTGCTCCATGTTTTCAGGTTAATAAATTATGCAGCATATTACTATGGTTACAGCAGTCCTCTGGGAAACAGCTGGATCAGCTTACCAGCAACAAAAGTGACAGTGTATCTGTCAGAGAGTGAAAGGTGATACATGACCATGTGATGCTTTAAACCCGAGTGTGGTGCTTTGTAACATTTAACACTTAGTAACAGTCTGTGGCTCTGTGCCTTTTAGTGTTGTGTTGTGTTGTGTTTTTAAAGTCTGTGGTAATTTATTTACTTTATTTTTAAGGCATACAAAGTCCCAGTATGTGATTTAGGTTTCTGGTCTCTTCAAAACAGCTGTATGGTGGATAATTTTCTTTTAAATAACTAACCATTTTGGATTTTATTAAGCCTTAAACTTAGGGCTGTGGGTGCTTTGATTGACAGGTATATGTTGACTGAATCTCACCTCTGCTCACAGAAGTTTATGCTCCAGTTTTGGTGGGTAAAATTCTAGTATTTTATCTGTATGATCCTGCTATACTATTTGCATGATTTATCAATAACTAAAATGAACCTGCTTCCGTGTGATGAACCCATATAATTTATAGATCTTGTTTAACAAGCTTACTACTTATCTGATAGCTTAGCTTTTAGCCATTTCACCTGTTAAGAATTCAAATTGTCCAGAGTCCAGAAAATAATAGGCGATGTGATGGTGGCTACATAGAACTTTTATATACAGACTATGGTGTTGTAAAATGGCTGTGTTTCTTTGTTTCACTGTAGAAACACATCACTGTTAAGAGCAAAACAAAGGGATATGAACTGGTTTCTTCTTTGATTTGTGTAAAGTTATGACATATGACCTGGGACAATTTAGAGAAAGAAATAAACTTAAACATGCCTGGCCAGCTCTCCCTAATAAAAGAGAGACCTCAGTGAGATTTCTTGGTTAAATAAAGGTAATAATAATGAGGTGGTTAGGTCTATAAGCAGTTGATCAGTAAGAATTACCCTGAAATAAGCTGACTTATTGTTGAAAACTGCCTTCAGGATATGATGAATTGTAAGGCTATTTCACACATTTTCACATGTGCAGCTGACCTTATGTGGTTTCACTAAAATACACTCTACTCAAATAAATACTATGCCTGCAGAAAGGACAGTGTTGCCAAAAGGGTGATTAAATATCAACATCAAGTTTGTCTCTGAACAGAGAAAGAGAAACAACAATATTAGTGAAACTTTTATTTATAAAACAGAGAAAGAAAAAGACTACCTGAGATTATGTGGCTTCCTGTATGCACAGTCAGACATTGCACAGTGCTAAAAGTTTAACCTGCATGATAAACAACTTTTAATAATTGCTAATACTGTTAAAGTAATATTATAGACCAATATTTATATAAATGTGTGAAACAAAATAGGTATGGAATTAAATGACAAATCTTTGTGTAGTATAAATATTCAGTGTTACTTTAAACAATATTCATAAAAACACACAAACACAGTACTCCACTTCAGTCAGTATGTGGAGTCCACAGGTCGTGGAAGTTCATCTGGAAATGTTTCCATTGTATACAGTAACATGGGACTGATGCAGAGGTGACAGTGCATGTGTGTGTGAAATTATAAGTGAGTGTCCATTTATTCAGTAACTGTGGCATTTGAGGGGCTGCCATGAATGATCTTTGGACACTTTTCTCGTGGTATGCAGTAGTTGTTGTGTAGGACCAGACCAGCAGGACACTGACAGCCTGGAACACAGGGCTTGAAGCAGTGGCTTTCTATCACTCCCAGAGGTACATCGACATTAAAGCAGGTTACAGGACAAGGGGGACCGCACTCATCAAACACAAAGCCCCTCTCCACTGGGCAGCCCACAGCTGTGGAAGATAGGAGCAAAGAAAAAACTGTGAGACACAGAAAACACTGTGAGCACTACAGCTTCAAGCATATGACTTATTTTGTCCTTTACTGATCCTCAGCAGAAATTTCCGGGTGGCTGACAGCAGTGAGGCCAATGGCTGTTTATTTTTAATTCAGAATGAATCGTATTGCATTACTTCCTTATAACATTAAGCAATTTATGTCATGGAATGCTGTGTGGCAGGCAGACTGTGGACCCAGAGGCAGGACACAGGAAGAGAAATAAACTCAAAAACTCAGCTTTGCTTGCTAGCAAATTACAGATTAAACAAAACTTTAGTTGAAAACAGGGCGAGAGAGCGCACAGCAAGAGGGAGGACGTGACAAAGAACACAAGCAAACTGAGAGTCTAAATAGCCAAGAGGAGATTAGGGCAGACGAGATTGAGAGACTATCAAAATAAAACAGGAAGTAACAGAACATGGGAACAGAAACACAGACCTGACACAAAGACAGAAAAGGAAACAAACACAAAGAAGGAAACACCAAGGACAAAACACTGGGACGAGGTTAGGACACAGATGGGAACATTAAGAGGGCAGGAATACACAGAGACTCAGGATATAAATATAAACTGAAACCAAGAACAGACTAGACAAGAAACACAATTTGAAATGCAGTAACAAGACCCAAAATTTAAAAAGCTAGGCCCGTGACAGTTTAAATTTGGGGCACTTAAGCTGCATCCACACAGGAAGCAATCCGCTTGTTGCACATCGTTATGAAGCTGACAGTTGGTTGCCAGCTCGATGTGAAATGATATTATACATCCTAGAGTATATTTCGGTGATTTACTCACCACACAGAGACGCGCTCCTCCACTGCACGATGACTCCTGCTGCTCTGCACTGGCTCGCGTAGGCCTCCAGCGTGTCACAAAGACAGTCATCAGTATTGGCACCACAAGCGCAGAGGTCGTAAACACAAGCTCCGTACCACTGTTCAGGAGGCACCACGCGATGACAGGGCTTAAAGATGGCAGACTTCAGGATTTTACAGCGAGTGTTGGCCCCCTTCTTTGCCTGGTAGCCTGCATCCTTACAAGGGTCAACATTCTCGCCAGGACGACAGGAGGAGCGGAAATGGGTACCATTTGTGACCTTAAATGACAAAAAGTTATTTTATTTGCATGCAGTCAAAATTAGTGATAAGCTATGTATTTTATAGAGTCTCTGTATTACTGCTGTGTATTGATTTTACCCTCCAGCTGTTTCCAAATTCAGACTCAGATAGGGTGATTCGTCCATTTGGCATCCGGAGGTCATCCTGGTAGTAGTTGTTGAAGTTTCCACAAAGACCACAGGTGTGGCCCTTATAGGAGCCTGGCACACTTACTTCCACATGTGAACGAGGACTCCACAGCACCTAAGGTGGGCGAGTGGATGTACCAGTTTGTTACAAAACTGGGAGTGACCAAATTTGTGAGAAGTTAAAGAGACAGAAAAACTAAGAGTACTGTACCTTCAGACCAATGTTAGTGTTGAGTAAAATTGTGTTGGTTTGCCGTTCAACATAGATGTATGGTTCCCTGAGAAATGGCAAAGTCACAGCCTCATCATTCACCTGGATAAAAGAGGAGATGGATGAGTGAATGCACTAAGCATAAAACTCAGTGAGTAAAACCCTTTATGGTCTATTTACATACAAACCTTCACAGTCCAGTCCTGCAGTAGCTGCACTGTGACGTCACCCAAAAACACAGTAACCTCTTTAGTCCAGGACACTCCTTTACGTCCACGATCATCATTCGTAGCATGAACACTGTAAAAACAAAAATGTGCCGATGAGCCTTCTTGTTTTGTTATTTGTTACCTTTTAGCACAATTTTGTTTCACGTCAAAGGACTTTAAATACAATAACAATGCATCTATTTTCTGAAACACCTCCAGTTCCAGCTGTCATTTAAGCTAGAGGAAGGATAAACCCTGGACAGTTGTCAGTGTCTTACTGGGCTCATACCGAGAGACAGACAATGACTAAACCATAATTCATTTATCAAAAGGTCTTGTGAGGATGATCCATATTCTAATATACAATGAATATTTTGGTATTTTCTTTTAATTGAATCCCTGGTTTTGTTTTTCAAAGAAAAAAATGTCATTCTTACATTTTCACAAAACTGTATCTCACATCCACATCTATGGCCATTTTTAGAATCACCAGTTCACTTATTCATCGCATTTTTTGACTGTGGAAGGAAGTCATTGTACCTAGAGATAACCCACAGGGGCAAAGCGCATATGTCAAAACAGAAAAACTCGCAGCCAGCTAGGAAGTCCAAGACAATTTTTTCCATGAGGCAATGACAGTAACTGCACCTCTTGGGGAGAAAAGTTAGAACCCCATTACTCCGTGTCATTACCACCAACACAGAACCAGTACTGTTCTGGTTTGTTTGAACAGAAAAAGAATCTCTTTTTATACAATGAATTATTATAGCTATTTTTCACCTGAAATCTCCACTCTTACAATCCTGTGTCAGGACATATGTGCACGTTCCCTGGAAGTGCAGCATGCGGCCATCGAAGGTCCGGTAATGAGGATCGCCAAAGGCACTGCAAGTGGCTGGACGAGGAAGGCAATGAGGACAACACAAACCTGGGATAACTGCAGGCATCTCATCCTGGCAGTAAAACACACAAACAGACTGTGTTAACACTGGCTGTGTGAGAATATGATGAACCTAAAATGAATAAAAAAAACCCCAAAAAAGTCTGTAGTGACAAAATGTGCTCTGTGAAACCAGCCAGCGTGTGAACACAGATGAGAAACGTCAGATAATTACTGATTCTCTGCAAATTGATGGGTGAGCATCATGGGAACATTTCAGATAATGATGAAACGCCACGTAAATGTGTTTGTGTGTGTGTGCGTGTGTCTTTTTTTAAAAAACACTCACATTTGCACAGGTGAGGGGAGGGCAGCGTTCACTGTGACAGTGTACGTCTCCAGATACACACACACAGCTGGTGCATTCATCCACCTCCCAGTGTTCGTTGGAGTAATACACTGTCCCCTGGTACAAACACGACACCTCTGAGTCTACAACACATACACACACCAAAGTTTAATCTTTGTAAAGAGTACATCCCATTGATACATCCATCTGTCACATCATTCCAGTGTCGAATACCCAGAGGTGAAAAGCCAGCAGCTGTTTTTATTTTGTGATACCTTGACATTCATAGCAGCATTTCCCAGGAAGTTTCACTTGCTTTTGTCCTTCCAGACAAATGGCAGGTAAACACTCTTCAATGCTGCACTCAATGTAGCCCAACTGAGGATGCAACCACAAACAGACTTCTTAAGAAGATAATATCAGTAAATAAAAACAAAAGGTTTATTTTAGAAATGCTATTTTTTAATATAACATTAAGGGCAACATGCTGGTGTGGATCTAGGCTGTGACCTTTCTGTGTGGAGTTAGCATGTTCTCTGCGTGGGTTCTCTCTGGGTTCTCTGGATTTCTCCCACAGTCCAAAGACATGCATGGGGTTAGGTTAAGTGGTGATCTTAAGCCCTGTGACTGGAGATCTTTCCAGAATACCCTGCCTCTCGCCCTATGTCAGCTGGGATAAGCTCCAACACTCCCAAGACCCTAAACTGGATATGGGATAAGTTGGATAAGAAAATGTATGTATGTGTGAATGGAAAATCATATTAATATTAGGCCTTTAGTTAGGTGAAATTTAAGTGTTTTCCTTAGCTCAGTGATCAAAGACAACTCCTCAGTATTTGCAGCTTGAGAGCAATGGACCCTTCTTTTTGTGTCTTTTAAGCCATTCTTCAAAAACTAAACCCTTCCACTTGTATTGCTTTACCACATTATTTTTGAATATATAAAAACATGCCTTAAATAAATGGTATGTCATTACTTTAAGTTCTTCATGATGGGTGTCTAGATTTCTGTTGACTTACAAAACAGGTGCATGTGACACAGTCATCGTTGCTGTCTTTCCAGCTGGTGCCGTTCAGCACACGCCTGTTCTGATCCTCAATTACACAATCTGCGAGGAACACAGGAGAGCCAACATATACAGAGATGTATTAATACCAAGAATCAAAATGTTAAGACTGCTGCTGTTCTATCACATTATACCTTTACAAACTGGGCAGCATGAGTCTGGAGGGGTGAACTGCTCATTTAGAGGGCAGGTGAGTAGTGGGCAGACTTTGTGTAAGCAAGTCCATGTCAGGTCCTATACAGGAGATAAAGACAGCATCACCCAATACTGAAATGCTGTAGTTGCTGAAATATCCTAATTGTAAATATATTTTATTCCATATCTGTGAGGTACCACACCAAAGTGTTGTTGTTTTACCTTACACTGGCAGGTAAAACAGGGGTCATCTGTTGCCAACACCTCATTACCAATCAGCGCAGTGGTACAGTTACTGAGAGGCTCTAAACATAGACACAGATGTTAGAGAGCTCAGCAATACTGCAGAGATAATACACATTAGAATTTATTTATTAATTTGTTTGCTACTGACGTGCACAGACAGGACAGCAAGAGTCCGGTCCAGAGAACAAGATGTTGCTCTTAGGACAGTCAACCAGACTGGGACACTGCTTTCGGTAACACTTCAGGTGCTGTTCTCCATCCGGCATCACCTGAGATACACACAAAGTGTCAAGAAACTACTTCAGATTTTACTATTACACCTTCCATCACTCCATTTATCCATCTATCTACATTTATTTAACGATGAAATCTCACTGAAATCAAATATCTTTCAAAGGGAAATCCTTGCATTATTTTTTAAATTATTTCCCTGTTTGTTTTTACCACTTCAACCAATTTTGCTACAGTAAGTAGAACTGAAGCTTAACTGACTTTGTAAACATCATTCCTCACTTTGACTTTAAATAGTAAACCCTGCACTGATCACTGGAACTTGTGCTGCCATGTCACATTATGTGACACAAATAGGGTGTGGGAGGCAGACTGAACAAATTCCCTAAAGCAAAATAACAAAAGCTAAAGGCACTTAGCAGAATAAACAGGGAAACACAACTGGAGGTATAACAGACAGTACAACAGAGAGTGAGGAGAAGATAGGATTTATACATAAAGATAATTGGCTAAGTGGGGACAGGAAGGGAATAAGAAACAGCTAAACATAATCAAGGTAATCAGCAAACAGGAAGTAAGAGATGCTAACTGACAAAGTGAAACAGGAAACCTAGAAGATAACTAAGCACAGAGACACACAAAGACAGGAAAACTGGGAAACAGTATTGAAAAAGCATTCCATAAAACAAGGATCAGATCTGAGAACTGTAAAAAAGTTTATTCTAAGGTTGTAAACATGATATTTTCATATCATGTTTACAACACGTGAGATAATATCTTGTCACTTGTGTCAGTACAGTAATAGCATATCTAGAATCTCACTATCATTTTTTTTTTTTGCCAAAAATCTGAGTAATGAAACTATAAGACTGTGAATGCCCTGTTTTACACATAGATTTAGTATAGCCAATAAGTTATAATAAACAAATAACCTAAACCAAAATTTCATGATCACATACAGAGATCATTTTCATTTGTTTCATACCTCACATGTGCAGATCTGACAGGGGTCATTGGCCGGATGGAAACTGTCCCCTGGTCCATATACTCTGCCCTCAAATTCACAGTCTGCTCAACAAATAATGACAGATTGTGACAATAAAAGAGTATGAACACATATATTTTAGATTAAACGTATGGCTTTCACTACTGGAAGAGACTGCAGAGAAACAGCACCTAAAAAAAAGGTGTAAGGTGAATATGCTTACCAGCACACATTGGGCAGCACTCCCCAGGCACACTGATGAAGTTAACACATGGAGACAGACAGTGTACTTCAGAGCAGGT
Organism: Etia nguti; assembly: GCA_015106755.1. NCBI lineage: Eukaryota > Metazoa > Chordata > Actinopteri > Cichliformes > Cichlidae > Etia > Etia nguti. The sequence goes on from VUQG01020338.1 coordinate 42,585, forward strand.
GGTCACATGATCCACACACATACATGTCATACATGGAGTCGAGTCTGCAAACCAGCTGCTGCCCTCTGTGTGCTCCTCTCCCCCATAAACACAACCTGAGAAGGAAAACCGAGTCACTGACAAACTATTCCTCCTGTGATAAGAGCTTTTATCAGTTTATTTACCTCTACAATGAGGACAGCAGTCTTCTGGATCAGTCACCTGATCCACACAAGCAAGCTTAGGACACTCAGGAACTGCACAATGCACCTCACCTGCCTGTGAGAATATCACAGATCAGCACTTCTATACAAGAAAGGTGGGAAATATGGAGAGGAATAAAATATATATCTGCAAACAAGATTTACAAAGTCAGACCTTACAGATGCAGGTGGAGCAGTGGTTTGAACTCAGGGTCCATGTCTGCCCATCACTGAACTCCTGTCCATTCAGCATACACACTGAGTCACATGACCAAGAGTAGCAGAGAAAGAAAATGTTGGAGAAGTCATTCAGAGTAATTTTTCCCCCCCAGAGTTTGTTCTAATGTTGTGTATATTCAGTATTACAGTACAGGGTGGGATTACCAACCCAGAGTGCAGGCCTGGGAAGGTAAGCCTACCCTGAAGCACGGACAAAATATGGCATTAAGACTGATGAACAAGCAATTGTGAGTGGGCTATGGTTTAAACATAAAAGTTAAAAACTGACAAAAAGGTAGAAGATTGAGTGTGGAAGAAAAAGCTGTGTAAAGTTGTAGTGAAGGATATATTATTAGTTCTGTCAGAATTACTTATATTACTCAAATGTTTTTTTCTTCTCTCTCAACTACAGTAATTTAAATTTGGACATTGGGTTTTTGGGCCTCCCCGTCATTCCACATGGTGAAGGCAGGGAGAGTACGATCAGGAGTCCTGACAGAACAGAGCAGGTTATTGGTGACAATAAGCACTGAATCAAGTCAGAAACAGCATTAAAAGCACAAAATGGAAACTGTGGGTGTGTAAAGGAGCTTGTGGGGTAACAGTAGCTGTTTGCAGGCTGAAGCAGCATAAGTAGCACATCCCATATGAGATATGGCCAACAGAATGCGTAGAAGGGTATCAGCTGAGCCTTCACCTGATGTTGGCTGTAACTGAAATCATCCAGGTTTGTGAAATTATACTGCAGGGCAAGCCATCGTTGGGACGAAACCAGACACACTGTAGCTGCCAGGGAATGGTGCAAGGTGGTGGTATGTCCTGGATGGTGGTCATGGCCTCTTTCTTCATTGACCAGTGGAAGGTCATACAGTACACCTGGAACTTCCTCTGTTAGATATCTGTATTTTCAGCTTGTTCTTCAGCCACATGTAGGCTTTGAGTCTTGTATCACATTTTTCACTGTTTGCATTGATGTCATGCAGATGGAGATGTGTCCAACAAATTACAACAATTATATTGTGGTACCAATGGTGATGAGTAAGCAGAGCCCATGTGTTGAAGAGATCCCCTGTTGATCTCACTCATGGATTTTTGGGCCCCACATTTCTTTTAATGGACAGCCCACGGTGGGACTTTTTTCCCTTTCAACCTCACATGCAAAAATCTATAGATTTGCAGGCGAGGTTGAAAGAAGCTAGCTGCCAAAATTACGCTTGCTTCTCATTTTTATTAATTGTTACACAAGGTTCTTGATTTTGTCAATGTTGGCAGTTTGTTACCCATTTATTTTACAACTATAATAATAAGTTCTTAAGAATGCTGAGAATTAGTGTGGCTTTGGCCCCACTAACTTCTCCTAAAGGCTCCTTTCATCCCAGCAGAATCACATTAATATGTTCTTTGGTTGTTCTTGTAGAACTTTGAAGGGGGGGGGGGAAGAAAACATCAAAGACATTTCACAAAAGACACAGACAAGTTCTGACAAACAAAAGAAAACATGCAATGACGTCACAAAAAAGAAAAACACAAATTGTTATGATCTTCTTCCAATAATCTCCAACTACTTCTTCTTTCACCTGCTGTCATTATGGGTCACCACAGCGGCTCATCAGCCTCTATTTTACCCTATCCCTAGCATCTTTTTCTGCCACACCAACCCTCTGCATGTCCTTGTTCACTACATGCTGCAGCCTGGCAGCTCCATCCTAAACATCCTTAGCCAAATATACCCACCATCCCTCCTCTGCACATGTCCAAATCATCTCAGCCTTGGCTCTCTAACTTTTACAAAATGCTCAACCTCAGCTGACCCTCTAATATATTCACTTCATATCCTGTCAATTCTGGTCACTGAACAATGAAAATCTTAGCATCTTAACTCTCCCACCTTGAACTCTGTCTCCTGTCTTTTATAATGCCACTGACTCTAAACCATACTATTTTGTAAATCTTTCCATTCCCTCTTGCTGCAATCCTTCTGCCACAAATCACCACTGACATTCGTCTTCACTGACTCCACCCTGCCTGAACTCTCTTCTTCATCTTTATTGTGTAGTGTCCATTGCTTTGGATGATTGACCCCAGGCATTTAAACTCATCTACCCTCATTATGTCAGCTCTTTGCATATTCACCTTTCCATTGTCCTCCTCTTATTCACTCACACATGAATTCTGTTTCATTTCACTTTTTTCAGTGCATACCTCCACCTCTCCAGGGTTTCTTCCACCTGCTCCCGACTCTCACTATAGATTACAATATTGTCTACAAATATAAAGTCCACCGAGACTCCAGTCTGACTTCATCTGTCAGACTGCCCATCACCATTGGAAACAAGAAGTGGCTCAGAGCACATCCCTAATGTACTCCCACTATGAACCCATATGTCACTTCATTTTTCTCAGTTTCTTTTTTCTTTTAAAACTTTTAAAACTCTCAGATGCATTAAAAAAAAATGTTTTTTTGTTCTTCAGTCCTCTGCTAACTAAAATGTTAAAAACTTAAGCAATTTAGTCAAATCCTAATGCCATGCAGTTCCACAGACCTTAGACAGCACACAGGAACAATAACTGTTTTCAAAAGGATCACTGACCACTTAGTAAAAGTCTCCAACTCATGGGACCAAACTGTGGAAAGTTTGCTGTGGTGGTATGTTTATTGAGTAATCTGGTACCAATCCAGAGAGTGGGTCTGGGAAGGTAATCCAACCCTGACCCACTGACAAAACATGACATTTATAATGGTGAACAAGAGGATGGGCTGGGTATGGTTTACATGCAAGTGTTAAACAGTGACAAAACATATAAGGTGAAGGGTCTGGAAGACAACAACTGGGTGACAAGATTAAGGACTAAACAAAGACTTATTATGACAAAATAAAGTCGTTATAGGGTTGAGGGGTCAGGGGTAGACGACTGACTCCTTGTTACTTCTTGGGCAGGGATAGCTCAGTAGGTAGAGTGGTGGCCTCATGATCGGAAGGTCGGGGGTTCGAATCCACTGAACGGCTACCCTGAGGTACCCCTGAGCAAGGTACCGTCCCTACACACTGCTCCCCGGGCGCCTAATGGCTGCCCACTGCTTCACTGAGTGAATGGGTTAAATGCAGAGAGGAATTTCCCCAAGGGGATCAATAAAGTATACATTATATTACAGGCATTGTAACCAGGAACAAAAAGATGATAAAGGTCAGAGATTCAATGTCTCAAGTTAGCGAGTGTCTTAATAGTCTTCATCCAAAGGACACAGATTTCCAAATTAGTCCATAAAAGGTGAAAATAACATGTTCCATGTTGTTGAGATGTGTAATTTTTGTGATTCAAAATGGGATTTATACTCTTTGTACTTCTGTGACATTTCTGTTTAACAGTGTGAAAACGGTAAAGATTACATACTAATTCAGGTTAATTTTCTGTGAAGCCCTTGTTATATTTAAAAAGTGAATACATTTCTTTATAATGAATTGTCGGCTGTGTGTTTATAATTTCAGGATGTACCTGAGCACGGTTCTGACATGGAAACGTGTTGAGCACAGGGTGCTTGTTGGCAGCCGTCGGACACACATTCAACAGTGCCCCCGACACAGGTGCAGCTCTGGCATTGGTTTGATGTGGGCCTGAAGTTTTCACCGTTAGAATAAACAGCATCCTCATAGAGACAGCAGTCACAGACGGGGCAGCATTCCCCAGGACGTGTCGCCGGATGGCTGCAGGTAATGCTTGGACAAGATTCCTGCTCACATTCCACACCACCATTCTACACAATACACATACAAATACACACAAAAAAACAAGTGCATATTAATGCCTATTAAAAACGTCAGTTCTAATCTGCAGAGTTATTAGAGTTTTAAATGAGTTTTTAATTTAATTTCTTTTTGACTTTTAATTCAGTTTTAATTCAGTTTTTTCTTTCAGTTTAGTTTTTATTGTTTGAAAATATTTAGTTTTAGTTATGTTTTTATTAGTTTCAGTGTTAGATTTATGTTAGACGCAAGACTTAGTACAATAAAAACACAAAAACCTTTTGAAAGCAGTTAAACTAAAGTCTTTTACATATAATAATAATATATATAACAATAAAATATCCACCAAAGCTTCAGGAGGGAAACTGGAATTGAAAGTTTTTTTACCAAACTAACAAAAATTAAAGCTAAGGATATTTCCTCTATATTTTGATTTTATTTTAGTTTTCCAAGTTCACAAAATCATTTCAGTTAGTTTTAAGTTTTTCAAAAGTCTACCTTTTATTTTTATTCTAGTTAAATGTTTTTTCACATGTTGTTTTAGTTTCTGCATTAGTTTTAGTTACCTATAATAACTTTGATAATTTGGTACAACAGGGGATGAAAGAATTTATCGCGCAGTAGGGACTTTTCTTTTTCAAAATAAAATAAAAATTCACCAAATTGTAATGTGCAGATAGGGTTAGCGTGGTGCTATTAAAGAAATAGTTAGATAGTTAGGGAATCATTTGCAACTGGTGCATATCAAATAACATCTGCCATCATATGTGAAAAAGCAAGCTACAAACTTTCAGAGCATATATGATCTGGAATGACAGATATTTGCTGGTCTGGTTCTTATATAAACCTGTAATCTCTAAAGTTTCTGATTTCTGATTTTTCAGTGTATACTGCATGTCACAGTTGATACAGCTGAAAATTATGCATGGCAGTACCTGACAGGAACAGCGTTGACAGCTGTCTGTAGGGTGTGGAAATTGCTCCCCACTCAAACAGTCGCGTCCATAGAAGTTACATCCATCACACACTTCACATGCGCAGCTGTTGAGAGTTGGATGTGGGCATGACACAGCAGGGCATTTTCTTTGCTCACAAACTACCTTGCCTCTCTAAAAGAAACAACAAAAACCCAAACAAAAATAAAACATGATGCCATGATGGTGAACTTAATAAGCGGTTTAAATAATGTGTTGCTTGTCGCTCACTGAACATCTGCAGTCTTTGCACGCTTTTTCTTGTTCAGGGAGAATCTGTCCATCAGCATAAGTCAGACCTTCAAAACGACAACCTGCATACACAATAAAGTGTCAGTTACCTACTTATTCTACTTAACATGAGCTGTGATGTGTTGATCGCTGATACCTTCACAGACGGGGCAACCACAAGCATCAGCGACTGGATGAGGACAAAAGGCTTTAGGACACTGCTTCCTCCTACATTGCACGGAGCCTCTCTGTAAGAGAAATAAGCATGACATAGTGTCTAAAAGCTAATAGGAATGTTTGTGTGGGTGTGCTGATACTACCTGGCAAGTACATTCATAGCAAGGGTTTCCTGGGTCACGAATGGACTGTCCATTGAGGAGGACTGCACCGTTATAGGAACAGCCTGACAAATAAAGACGGATTTAGTTGGTTAAATTGTAAAAATTGGGGAAAAATATCACAGTTAGTTTATTAAGCCTGCATACGTTCACATTCTCCGCAACATTGTCTTGGTGGTTTGTAAGGGTGACTGCACTTTTCATCACAGGGTATCCTGGAGCATGCGACATCTCCTCCGTAACAGTGACAGACAACACAGGGGTCGCTGCCATCATGAAACTCAGTGCCGTCAAGATATTCTCTACCATTAAACATGCAGCCTGCAAGAAGAAATTTACAGTTTGATACAAAAGATAATTTTTAAATGACTTTAACTGAGGCCAGTGACTGGTGCATTGTCTCAGGTTCTCACCATTACAGGACATGCAGCACTCTCTCTGGACTGGGTGTTTACAGTTGTGGGCAGGACAGCGTTTCCTCTGACACTGGACAGAGCCATCACGACAAGCACATTCAGCACATGGCTCTGATGGGTTATCCCATGTCTCCCCATTAACTCGCTGTAGATCTTCATATAAGCAGCCTGAGAAAAAGAGAGAGAGAGGAGATCACTGATAATAAAGACGCAACGAACAACTGCATCAAATATCAGTAGTGTTTTGTGTTTAATTAAGGACATGAAAAACTTGTACCTTCGCAGGTCCGACAGCAGTCTTGTTTGATCGGGTGAGAACAGTGAGCGAAGGGGCAGCGCTTTCGCTTACAGCGAACTGTCCCGTTGGTGCAGGCACATGATCGACAGCTGTTATTGGGGTCGTCGAAATGCTGCAAGTGACTGTAGGAACTTTGTTCATACACACAGTCTGACGGAGGAGCTTAAGAAAAACCAGTGAAATTATTCATCACAAAAGCTTTCAGTAGTCAGCTTCATAGTCGTTAGTATAACTTATACTTATATTAAGAAGAAGAAGAGGAAAAAGATTTGCGGTTTGTTGTATTGTCTATCAAGGTATCTCTTTAACCAAAGAATATTTGTATTTATATTTAAATTATATTATACGATTCTCTCATTTTATATATGTATGTACAGCATACAAACACAGTATTTGACCAGCAGTTCTTATTTGCAGTGTAGTCCTAGACTCAGTCCCTACTCTCATCTCCAAACTCCTACCTTTCCTTCCTAACTCTTTTGCTGCTTCTGAATATGCCTTCCCCAGCTCCTCTTCCTTTGACTTCGCTCAAATAACTATCACTAGATTACTTAAAGCGTAAACTTTTGAAGTTGTGGAGTGACGAGGAGTGTTTTTTTTTTCTTGGTTCAAAGTAGATTCTTGAATTTTTATTTCATGGGGGTAACTGTGCTGTGTACTACTTTTTCTAGATATTTTAAGTCATCAAAAAAGGTGGGGAGAATTCTGCAAGAGCAAAAATGGCTTGTATAACAGAAGAAAAAAGCTTTTTAAAACTATTTTGTGGCATATTTGGCTGGTGATTCTCTCATGCAATTTTACTATTGCAATGGAAATTAATTTAGCTAATGCTTTAAAATAACTTTTCAAACAAGTGCCCCAGAAGGACTTTGTTCTTGCATATCCTTACCAGGACACTGGGGACAGCACTCTCCTTGTATCAGATGAGGGTTAGAGCAGGTCAGTGGTGGACACCTCTTCATCAGACACTGGACATTTCCATTCTATGACAAACACAAACAGAAATGAATACCTGCTTTATGAAAGCAATATGTTATTGAATTAGATGTTGTACTCATTATTCTTACAGTGCAGCTGCATGTCCTGCATGAGTCAGTAGGATGGGGAAATTGTTGTCCATTGGAATATTCTTTCCCTGCATAGCTGCAGCCTGCAGCAGTAAAACGAGCAATTTTGTAACTGTGAGATCCAAATTTCTCCAAGTTTTTTGTTTTCCTTACAGCAAATGTAAACTTTCTCACCATTGCAGTTGTTCTGGCAGCATTGCCCAGGCATTGGTGCATTACAACGAGGCTCAGGACATTGCGCTTGACGGCAGTCAATCCTTCCACTCACACATGTGCACTCCTCACACACACTCACAGGGTTGGGAAAAACCTCGCCATTCAAAAACACACGGTTTTGATAGGAGCAGTCTGACAAGAACAAACACACACATTACAGTCACCTCACTCAGAATAGATCACGTTTACCTATGATAAGAATCACGGTCTGAGGTTTAGGTACCTCGACATCTGGGGCAGCACTCTCCAGGTGGGGTGTAGGAGTCCCTGCAGTTAAGCTGAGGACAAGATTGTCTCTCACACTGAACAGTGCCATGCTAAGCAGAAGATGAAAGGAGAAGATGTTAGCAAGTGCAAAGATAAAAAGTGATAGGGAGTGTGTTTATGAATGGACTCTTACCAGACAAGTGCAGGTGTGGCAACGTTGGTCAGGAGTCGTGAAACTCTGACCACTGTTATAGACACGTTGGTTATAAGTGCAGCTGTCACAGACTGAACAACAGGAGCCTAAAAAAACAAGAGACAGAGTATTAAGTTTGTTAAAGTATCTCAAAAAATGTGGAATTTGTGAAAAAGTTCATTTTTTCCATAATTTAATTAAGAAACATAAACCTAATATTTTACACATTCATTACATAAAGTTCAGCAGACACAACCACATTCATGGGGAAGCCTGCTGACTTGAAAATGTCCACACTCCTCAAAAAGAGTAAGCCTTTGCCGAGTAGGCTGGCTTGACTGATCATAATTTGATATATAGATGTCTGATTTTCACCAGCCACACGGCCTAATCATCAAAATTAAAACAAAACAAAAAAAAGGCATATTTCAATTAATGTGTAATAAATATAGCATTCATAAGAGTTAGGGTCACAGTCTTACCAGTAATCCTGGTGGGATGCAGACAGTTGTTGGCAGTACACTGTGTGTGTGTGCATATGGCCTCTCCATTCGCACAGGTGCAGCTGGAACAGGGACCCTCAGGCTGCCAGCTGGACCCCTCTTCATATTCCGCTCCATCCAGTTCACATGCTGCAATGAGAAAAGAAGGTTTTCATACAGGACACTCACTCGTATGTGGCACCTGCACTGTAAATGTGTGTGAGTCAGAAGTTACTTTTGCAGATTGGACAACAAAGATGTGGGTGTCTAATCGGATTGGAGCAGTGGACAGGAGGGCACTTTTCTTCGTTGCAAATTACATTGCCACCCTAAACCAGAGAAGCACCAAAAGAACTGTCAAAGATATTAATGGGCATAAAAAGTGCTATGATCTAGAAAAGAAAAATGTATCAAACAAATGACGAATCATGCCTCCTCTTGAGGGAAAAAACAAAAAGGTTTTTGCACTAGACACACTTTTTTGGGGGGTGTATACTGCATAAACTTGCCTTACACCTGCACTGCAGGCAGGGCCCACTCCCAGGAGGGCTGAACACTTCCCCATCAGCATACACCCTCTGTTCATACTCACACTCTGGAGGAACAAACACAAATAGCTGATTGGTTGTTTCTGTAAAAGTTGAAATGTAAAGGGAACTAGATGCATATTTTTGACACTGACCATTGCATGTGGCACAACACTCTCCTCTGTGCTTAGCTGGATGAGTACATTGTTGTGTAGGACATGATGCAGACATGTGTTCACATGACACTTCACCTGCCTAGCAAAGAAATTGAATTTGTATCACTTATTCTTTTAAACACACCCTAGTCGTCACAAATATCACGGCTACTCTGTAAGTTCTGATACATTTTCATTCAAACTTTGTCAGTCTAAACTCACAGAGCAGTAGCATTGGAGGCAGGAGTCGGTCCTAGATGTGAACCTCTCTCCATTCACATACACTTCGGACTCATATTCACACTGTTCGCATCTACAGGTTCATGTAAACATTGATTAAATATATTTAAAAACAACAAAAAAAGTGAAACTGTACAGGCTTAAATATGATATGGATGATGGTGGTAGGCAGGCTTGTTACCGTGGACAACACTCCCCAGCACGATACACTGGATTGTGACAAGACAAAGCAGGACAGCGAACGCGTGAACACACCATATTTCCATTCTTTGAGAGAAAGAACAAAAAAAATGATCCTCAATTCATTTACACATATCAAAATCAAATCTAACAGTAACTTATAGACACACCTCACATCTACACTCTTGACAGGGGTCTCCAACAGGGATCACAGCTCCATTAGGGACATCATGTCCATTCACATCACAGCCTACAAGACACACAAATAGACACATTGTGTCTCTACAGTCTAACACATATACAAATCTTATTACACAAGGCAATTAAGCCCACCTTCACAGACTGGACAGCAGGTATTTGGAGGAGGAGCAGCAGGGTTTCTACAGGGAGTGTAACACTGCTCCCTCTCACAGCGAACATAACCGTCCTGTGATGAAGAGTGAACAGCATTGTTAGAGATGAAGGTGAGTGACCAGATGAAAACCTGAGCACGTAGTTGCTATCAAACCCACCAAACAGTGGCAGACATCACAAGGACTCTCCACCGACCTCCAAGAGTCTCCATGGTTATAACTTACACCAGAATGGGTGCAACCTGTAAACACAGATCACATTATTGTACTATTCCTGTGCTTCTAGGTATAAAGATATTAATCTGTACATCTAAACAGGTTTTTATCCACCCTAAACCTTTCTGCAAGAAAGATGCTCAGTTCAGAGCTAGTTTCTAACAACCGTAAACCAACAAGAAGGTCCATTTGTTTTCATATTTGTTGAGTCCTGTCAATTTTTGTGACATTCACAACTAGAAATTTGAGTATATGTGATTAGGACAACACATGTTATTTGTTAAAGTAAAAAAGTGGAACGCAGAATTATTTTGGATAACTATAAAAATTATCAGAATATATGACAGTGTAGGCTTACAAGTTATCCACCATGATACAATAAAAAGCATGGATGTGGTGAAGGGGAACATGCAGAGGGTTGGTATGACAGAAGAGGATGCAAGGGATAGGGTGAGATGGAGGGAGATGCTCTGCTGTGGTGACCCCTTAAGGGAGCAGCCGAAAGAAAGAAAAAGAAATGATATAATGAATGCCAGACAGAGTTACCAGTGTGCATAAAATGAATTCATGTGTACCTTCCCAAATAGGCAAGTTTAGTTCCTCTCAAATGTATTGTTTAGTATACTTTATCTTCTCTGTGCTTACCTGTGATTTGCTGGGCACAGCCTCCAGGTACATTCCCCTGTGGGCAGTCTTGAGGAGGGCACTCCCTGTTATCCTCCTATTCAAATGAAGAGAAATAAAAAATGAGAAATTAAAAGGAATGGAAAATAGGACCAGTAGACTTCTTCAAGCTTATTTAATATTTTTGATTGTCATTTATTATGAAATAAACATCAAATACTTACATTGCACGTTCGTGTCTGACAGCCAGGTACATTTTCCTGTGGGCAGTTTTGAGGAGGGCATGGCTGTTGAGGGCACTGCCTGTTATCCTCCTATTAAAAGGAAGAGAAACAAAAAATGAGGAAAAAGGAATGGAAAATAGGACCAGCAGACTTCTTCAAGCGTATTAAATATTTTTGATTGTTGTTTAGTATGGAAAAATATGAAATACTCACATTGCACGTTCGTGTCTGACAGCCAGGTACATTCCCCTCTCTGCAGTCTTGAGGAGGGCATGGCTGTTGAGGGCACTGCCTGTTATCCTCCTATTTAAATGAGGAGAAACAACAATGAGAGAAAGAATGAACAGAAAACAGTGTGAGAAAAGTTGTCTGAGCTCATTAAATGTGTTTGAAAATCATCTGTTGTGGTTAATTATTAAATACTCACATTACATGTTCTTCTCTGACAGTCAGGTACATTCTCTCCTGGGCAGTTTTGAGGAGGGCATGGCTGTTGAGGGCACTGCCTGTTATCCTCCTATTTAAATGAAGAAAAATAAGCATAACATAAACAATGAACAGGACAGAGGACCAGAAGACTTCTTTAAGCTCATTAATTTTTTTTATTGTTATTTTGTTGTGGCTGAATATCAAACACTTACATTACACGCTCTTGTCTGACAGCGATCTCCAGTACAGTGGGACCCATTGTGAACAGGACAATCTGACTGGACCCCTGAAAATCAAACAAAGTCTTTAGAGCACAAAATTTTTCTGCTTCTTTAAATGTAAGTTAGGATTCGATGCAGGCTTGGAGTTTTATTCTGCTTTTTTTCTCTGTGTCTCCGTCAGCTTTTTTTCTTTTTCTCTTTACTCTTTGGTGGATCGATCACCTGTGATTCTGCCCATGGCTTGGTTTCCTGCACCTGCAACTCCCTGCCTGCCTCATCATTGCTGTGTTTTTAACATAGTTAAATACTGTCTTCTTACAAGCAGTAAGGCTTTCATTTCCTATTGAAGTTTACAAGTTCAAATCTTTTTGTAAATAAACCTTGTCAGTTGCCTGACTCTGCTCTTTGGTTGTGTTTATGCTGGAGTGTATGCTGTAAGTAAGAAAATCTAAATGAGGACATTTTTCTGGTGCCACCCTCTGCCATCTCTGTCTCTCTCCACGAGTTTTCTTTACCTTTTCTCACTGAGTCACTGATGAACATCTGGCTCTGTTCTCTTTCCAGTAATAACAGAACAGCATGGTTCTCATGTAATATACATGTGCTTGCCTTTACACACGCATACGCATTTTATGGACTGTAACCATAACCAGAAGTGTCTTCAGACTTCCAGACGTTAAGTCGGACAAGTCTATTAACACTGCAGGATATTTACTGTGGGCGAAACAGAGCGAAGAAATCGGGACAGAATGTTAGTTTTCTGGGGGATTCCCTACCAAACAGATGAAATCACGGTCTTAATAACTTCCTCTATTATGTCTTTTTCCATTTAAAAGATTATGTTTATAGTATAGCAATCACTGAAGAGAAAAGTCACATTTTTTTTTAATCAAAGCATTTACAATCCTCGTTGAATATAATTTTGCTGACCTTGGTATTTCAGCCTTTAATCATTGTAATGACTCAAACAATGCGTTTGTGTGCAAGAGAAGGCAATAATCACAGCACAAACAAGAGGCAAGCCAAGGAGGCATTTGTTAAAAGTGTGAGGGAACATGAGTCCACGAGTGTGTGTAATCTCGGTGCCCTTGCAGCTGTCTGCTCTACGTACGTACTAACAATGAATCAAGTGCCAAAGGTAGGTCAGTGGGGTGCAAGAAAGGGGACAGTGGGCTGAATGTGTGTTGCATTCATGGGAAAATCAAGAGAATACTTAATTAAGGGAATCCTTAATGAGGCTAGTCCAACATCGGCTAAACCCTCATGTCTTTGTTTCATATGTACATGTAGTTTTAAACAGTTTCCTCAAATGCACCAAACAGAACGTGCAGGAACAGCTTAGTTTCAGTGTAACAACACATTACTGACAAATTATCCAGTTAAAAGATTGACATGATAAATATTGTTGTTTGGATAGTTTTTTTCTGGTGACTGAACGAAACCATTTGAAACTCTTTTTTTCCCAGTCTTGTCCTGGTTTTCTCATACCCTTTGGGCGACGATATGGATCGTTTGTGCCCATGTTTATAAGATAGTGCTTGGTGCCACACAAGCCGTATACACGTAATCCCTTGCCCCACCCTTCCCCGGCAACTTAACCTAAAAAAAAAAAGAAGTAGAGAATGAGAATGAATCTAACGCAATAAAGTGGTACTGCAGAGTCTATCGATCATTTCTATGTTATATGGACTTGAGAAGTATAGAGATGAAAACACATATGCTGTTTTTTATAATGAGCTGAGCTTGTCATTTTCCTATGCTCACAGAAGAGATGCCTTGATTCTAAATGTTTACACATGTAATGGAAACCTTGCCTTTTTTTGCTGATACAGCATCCTCCCAACATGTACTATTTCCAACAGGGACCAAATGAGGGGAAATTAGTGCTTTTCCCAGGGCAGAAGAGGAAGTCTTCACAGAGATCAGTAGTAGGGGCAGCAACTCGTCCCTGACCCGGGATGGGCATTCTACTTTTTTCTGGCTGAGAACCATGGCCTCAGGTGCTGATTTTCATTCCTGCCACTTTACACTTAACTGTGAACTGCTCCAGCATACTGGAGGACATCACCTGATGAAGCCAACAGAACCACATCATCTGCAAAAAGCAGAGATGAGATTCTGAGGCCACCAAAGTGGAAGCCTTCTGCCACCTGGCTACACCTAGAAATTCTGTCTAAAAACTATGAACATAAATTCTGTTCTGTTCACAACAGTTACCATTTTGCAAATTTAAATAAGAAGAAGTTTGATGCAAATCCCAAATTTTTGCTAACTACACAGATACAGGCAGAAAATATAAAATACAAAATACAATAAGATAGAGATCCTTGAACAGGAAAGGGTGATAAAATCCATTGAATAGCATATATGAGACTAAAGATTTGCTTTCTATAAATAACAAAGCAAAAGCAGACTTCATACATTATGAGAAACTAAAAGAAAGCTATAGTAATACAAACCCTGACAGAAGGTGGCTTCTAAGCTTGCCTTCATTTGCAATTGTGACCAACCTCAAGCCGTTCTGAAGCTCTGTCAGGTAATTAAACATAAGGAAATAGTCAAGTAAAATACGTGGCACTGACATGATATTTGGATGCAAATGATCATTTCCCAAATGTTGCCAATACAAACAATGGCAGTAAGAAAAATAGTTTTAAATAACTCTATATAGCATTATTATCACTTTGACCTTTGAATCAATCTATTGATTTTGAAGGAAAGGTCATAGGTCAAATATGACATATTTTAAATCTTTATATGTTACTTTCTCTACATTGACAATACACACCACACTTAAGAATTATAGTTTCTAAGTTATTAGGCTTTTTGTCAGATTTGACCAATAAAGTTCACCTTCAAGACCTTGGTGGATCTAAGCCAAATTTTATGGATTGTTAACATCACCCCATGCTACATCTTTACAAAGTTTTATCAGCATTCATTCAAAACCTTTTGAGATGTTGTGTTTACAGACAGAATAACAGACATACACAGAGGAGGAAGGAGGAAGTCGCTTAAGGAATCTCTGGGAATCACAAATTTCATGCCAATCTTTTCATTTATAATCGTGTCAGCAGCATTGTTGAAAGGCCCTGAATGCATTTTCACCACACAGAGGTTGGACAGCAGTGTTCTTCATAAACATTGTATGAAACTACTCTAGTTGATTTCAGTGTGGGTCAAAAATACCTGTCAGTTCTGTTTGTGTCCCCCAGGGAAAACAAAAGCTGTGACAGCCATCAGTAAAGAGCTACTAATCATGTGTAATGTTGCTGACAGTAGACACACAGACATATTTAAATTTTCTCTCTTTTTTAATGAATGCAACAAATTTAAAATTTGAAAAAAATAAAATAAAACCCCTGTGACAGATCTCACAAACAGACAGAAGCTTAGTCACCTTCTCTGCATTGGTCCTTCAGACATAACTCCAGGAAGTTTACACGATTTTGTAGGTTGTCGTTCTGTTATAAAACAAGCACACAAACAAAAAATCCCAGTTTATCCTGTAATCATGTTTCATCATATCATTTTTTGTGAAAATTCATACACTAAATGTGATCTTTACCTGCTCTCTGACCACGTCCAACACACGAGCCAGCTCTGTCATCTGTCTCTCCAGCTTCCTCAGTCTGTCATCTCTCTGTACCTGAGAAGCAGAAGTATCACCTCGAGGAGGCTCGACTCCCTGCATCTGATCACTCTGGATGTCCTGAGAATGATAGCTGGTTTGGTCCTGTGATCTGTGGTTTGTTTGAAGTTTACTGGGTAAATCATTGTGAGGTTTGCTGGAGTCAGTCTGGGAATCTGGGTCATGTGCATCTGGAGGAAATAGATCATCTAAAATAAGGATCAGGCAAATGGGGGAACTCATCAGTAGTGAATTATACTACATTTTTGACGAATTATAAGTTCTGACCAAATGGCAGCCCCCACGGCATGCCATCATACACTATATGGTCAAAAGTACTGGGCCACCTACACATTAAGCTTACAGGAGGTGCTCAGCCATGCAAACATCTGCCATGAAGCTCCCGGTCCACAGTGTTTGTGCACAAGTTAATGCCAGAAGAAGTTTGAAACTCTGCAGAGAGTTAGTGACTTTGACACATCATGTTCTTGAGCACTTGCCGACCTCGCTCTTTAACTTTATCTGGTCTGCAACCCCGTGGCTGTGTTGCTGTGGTTCTTAGCTGCTTTCACTTTGCAATAATAGGAAGTTAGTCAGTACATAGACCCCGTCGCCAGTAACATTACATCATCTGCTAAAAACCTTGGTATCATTTTTGAGCAGCACCTGAATTTTAGAACTCATATCTCAAAGGTTGCCCAGTGCAAAATCAAATCTTTACTGTATGTCAGTCATCTTGAACTTTAATTACACATTTTAATTTTCTCCCTCCTTGATTATTGTAATTCACTATTCATGTGCGTCTCTCAGTCCTCCGTAGCTCGTCATTAATTCATTTAGAATGCAGCAGCAAGGCTCCTAACAAAAACTAGCCGGCGGTCACATATTTCACCTATCTTTGCTTTCATTCACTGGCTTCCATTGATATTCAGTATCCACTTTAAAATTCTGTTATTAGCATGTAAGGCTCTACATAGACAGTGCAGCCGGCAGTCTCATGTTTACATGTTTACATCTGCAGTTTACCGTTGGTTATTTACATCAACACTAGCAAATGTGGACAAGTCCAATATGGAAACAACTGTGTTTGTGTATTGTTTATAGATGTATTTGTATATAAATTGTATATATATTTTCTATATATGTAAATATATATTTTTTGTTAAATTAATTTTAATTATTGAATGACTGTGTCTTCTCTTGTATGATAATTGCATCTCAGTTTCGCCGTTCAGTGTTTCATTGTTTCAATGACAATAAAAGATTCTGATTCTAATATGCAGGGAAAAAACAATTACAGTGAACAATGACATTAAAGGTGTATTTTTAGGAAATATTCACATAAATTATTCACTTTCATCTGAACCTCTGCCATTGAAAATTATTTATATTCAGTTTTGATAAAGGTAAACCACTACACTACTGCCTCACTGCACCACTGCCTGTGTGAGTACTCTGTTTCACGTACTCTGGCTTCATATATTCACATATTTCTTAGGGTTACTGGGTAATTGGTCATAGGTGTGAATGTGATTGTGAATGGCTGTCTGTTTCTATACATTATGTTTGCAATCGACTGGTGACCATTCCAGGATGTACCCCGCCTTCCTATAAAAACTGTGACGGATGGAGAGATAGAATCTGCTCCTACCTGTAAGATCGCAGCTCCATGGGCGCCTTGGATATGCTTTCAGTGAAAGTTCAGCTGCCTTCAAATACCCCTGCATTTGAAAAAATACAGTCAGTACATAAAATATATGATGTATCTGTTATGTAGAATAATGGCATCCATTATGGATATACTGTATATACTTGGATATACTTTCTGATGTTTTATTTGTAATTATGCACACAGTAAGTCTAAGCTGACTTCATTTCCTGGTAGTATTATTAGCAAAAGGCAGACTCCTGTTATTACAAGGTTTATAGGACAATACCTAGTGTTGTGCAAAATACTAACAGAGTAATGTAAATGAAGAAGTTCAGATAATGTCACGTTGTTCTCTCTGTGTGAAGCATGCACAAATATGCAGTAAGCACAGGAAACTCACACTAAATTTACTGCTTCTCTCTCCTAATGTGCTGCCAAGAGTGATGACAACATCTTGAGGCAGTTCTAGGTTGATCCTGTTCTCATTTTCTATCAGAAAAACTGCAGCTTCTTGACAGTCCACAAAAAATGCCAGTCTGTCAGGCTCCAGGCTCACAGCCAGATGTCCCCATTTTTCACTTGCAAAAGGGTTTGTGTCCAGAAGGTGAATGCTGGCAAAGCCGTGTGCTCTTCCTTCAACCTGGTACTCCAAACGCAGGGTGTTATTGAGAGTGGAGGAGATGATCTGGAGAATGGGCGAAGATGCAGACGAAAGAGAAAAGATGGTGGCAGTGGATCGAGGCGCCTGGCGCCCCACCACGTGAACACCCATGCTACTCTGAAGGTTGGAGTACAGGAAGTGAGAATATTCAGCAGGAAGTGTCAGGTGGGGTGCTCTGTTACGTAGTTTGTAGATCATGCCGCTGCTAGCACTTTTTCGGTGAGGTAGGTTTAGGGCTTCCACAAGATCAATCACTAGGAAAGAAATAAGAGACACATTGTCACATTCACATCCATATAACATTAGTTCTGGACTATAGCACTTTGATTTCTGGGTTATGATGATTGTGAGGCTTTGTGTGAGAGATCTACTAGTCAGTGACCTCAGTGACCTGAAACCAAGATCACCCTGATCTGATCTATCTGCAATTTCAACTTATGACTCTCTTTAAATCTGGTATCTGGCTCTGCAGGACTAAAGTCAGAAATGGATAAAAGGTGAAAAGCAATCACTGCTAGAGGCACTTTGACCTTTCCAAAATGTCAGATATTGAACTTTTTTCACAACTAAAACTATAGTTTCTTTGAAAATTAACACTTAATGCAAACACATGTGGGCTCGGGCAAGAATGCAGATTAAAAATCATTAAGAAAATGGCAGCTTTGTATTGTGACTTTTTTTTAAGACATTACTTTTAAGTTTAAGTATTTAAATACCAGGTTTTACAAAAATAAAAACAACTCTCTACATACCATTTATGGCTCCACTGACTGTGAACAGATTAATTCAAACTTAAAGTGATAATTTAAGAAAGTTCAATCAAAACAGTAAAATAAACAATCCATGACCCCTGTGACCCTGTTGTTAACTTACCATTCTCGTTATCTGCACTAGACTGTCCATGCACGAAGAACACGAAGAGCAAATGTATCTCCAGCAGCACAACCGCTCTGAGTTTCCTCTCCATTCTCCTCAGCCAAACGAAAAAAACAAACAAACAAACCTCAAAATCAAAACACTTTACACAAATATAACAGCATTTATCGTCCCTTTAGCCATGGATCATTGAGTTTAACGTTCAGTGTGTCACTGCTCCTCGTCAAGCAGACCTCTCCAAAAAGCGCTCAGGGGAAACGTGAAACATCTGGATCCAGTGTTGCCAGATATTGCAGATGGTTTCCAGCCCAAAAGTTATTACAAATTTTTCAAAAAGATATAGATTCTATAGCGAGTTTACGCTCCACTGTGCTGCTTAGCGTTGAAGAGGAATGAACACAGGCACCCGACTGCAGACACACACACGCACACATACGGAGACACACAAATGTGTGCGTGCGTGCGTGTGTGTGTGTGTGTGTGTGTGTGTGAGAGAGAGACAGAGATTATTGCCAGAGTTCTGGACCACAGTTCCCGCCTATCACTTGAAAGCAACCCAAACAGCAACCCGTGCACATCAGTGCTGCACTCAGTGCATACGTACACGCATGATTACAGGAGTCCGTGTGCTTTATTCACCGTGAGCACCTTAACTGTAGGTAGATACCACTGCACCGCCGTGCGTGTGTGAGCGCGCGTGTGTGTTTGTACTCATGGGACTTGTTAACCCATAAAATTTACATGCAAGAAATAACCGCCAAACTGATCCCAAACACCCGAATTGTTTTTTTCTAACATAATTTTAACCCGCACGATTAATCTTTAAAACAGCTTAACTGGGCGGAAACCCACCCGATCTGGCAACACTGCTGAGTCGCTCCTCTGCTGACACAATCTTACATTCCCCCTTGGGCAGTGATTAAAAGGCAGATAGTAGTGAAATCCTGTTCATTCACAACTTTTGTCAAGATATCACATGTTTTACATGAAAGGGGGCGAGGCCGCAGATATTCACGCAAGAGAAATGTTCAGGTGTGCAGCCCCGTGAGTTCATCTAGTTTCTAGTCCCAAAAGGACATCCGTGACTGCCTTTTCTTGTCTTGTTTTCCTTGTTTTTTCCTCGAAAAAACATCTCCACCCAGTGGTGATTACTCCCGAAGACCCCTGTTTCTGGTAATCAGCTAAAACCTGGTCTGGAGACTGGAATGGAGCCATGCTTAAGCATCCAAAAATGTTTGTGACAGAGGGAGAGAGGGGGAAGTTAACGCAATTGTTAATGTCTTACTGTTTTGGAAATAACCCCAGTTTGCATCCCACTGTGCTTATCCCCCCACCCTCTGTCCCAGGAATCTATTTTCCTCATGTTGCTGACATGTTCATCACTGCAATGACTCTTATTTTAGATCCTTTTTCATACAAATCTCATAACTCTTAGCTGTGAAACTTACAGGACAAATAAGACATGCTGTTTTATCTTAATGAAGAGATGGTAGAACACCCAAGTGATTCTTAATGGATGGAATTGATGGGAGATTCTCTTATCACGCCAGATTGCTTCCCATCCATTAACTACACAATTACAGTATCGGAACAAAGACCCACCCATCATGCTAGTTAGATGGTTTTAATCAAAGTTATAAGTCCTCCATCCACCCCATCCCAGAGGAATTCCTCACTTAACTTCTAGAGGGTTGATTGAAGATGCAGAAACTCTTTCAAGGAACTGCTGTTTCAATGTAACACCAGAGTGGCATTTTGTCCTGTAATAATTGTCCGGCAATAAAAAAAACAAACAAACAACAAAACATTCCCAGTTTTTAGTGACTGTTAATTTAAGTAAGACTGTTATCCTTTCTGGAAAGAAAAGGAAACAGATGTTCACATTGTCAAGTTTACACTATAGGAGGACTGTCGAGACACAGCTGGAGCAAGTTAACAGAGCAATGGAGGAATTTTCAACAAAATCACAACAATTTACACAGAGACCTCTTCTGGGACCAGAACACAAACTCCAGGTTAAGTGTACTATCCCCCCCACCCCCCACCCACCCTCCACGGCTAATTTCCCAATTCCAATTTCAAACAGTTTTGCAACTGGGGGTCGGGTGGATGGAGGGTGGGTGCAAAAGAGAGAGAGTAGGTCAGTTGATGGTATTCTCAATAAGGATTAATGTGGAGATTGAATTTTTGATTGCACAGATAAGAGCAACAACAATCCGATGTTTCTACTTGTTTCTTATATCTAATATCCTTGTTTGTGTTTGAATAGGCTGCTTTTTACAGGATTTATGAAGGGGTTATATAAATATAAAAAAAAACTTTTTTTGAAAGTATCCTCATGACTCGGCTCTGTACTCTATTGTACATTAAAACAAATTCAGTCCTTACTACAAAAATATCTGAATATAATAGTTTTATAAGTATTATATTTGTTTGAATTTCTCCTCTTGGCCAGCTCTGTCTTAAAAAAAGAGAAACTCATTTATGTAAATGAGTCTTTTTAAAGAACATATAAAAATAATTTTGTCAAAAAGTCATTGCTGCTTCTGCTTTGTGATAGAAATGACATTTTTGGCTCAAAGTGGCTTGTTAATATTCATCAGAGATATGTTTGAGAGATTATAAGTGCCAAAAGTGATTTCTGGTATTTAAACTGTTGCACATAATTTGTTGATCCTTAATCTGTCAAACATAACTCAGAAATAGCTTTCATGAATTATATCAAGCCATTTTGAGCCGGAAACAATACTCCTGCCACAGTAAAGAAGCTTCAACCAGGTCTTGGCAAAATTACTTTTATATATGCTTTATTTAACAGGGTAAAGCCTATCACTGGCATTAAAAATGGCTTTTTCAAAAGAGATCTAACCAACCGGCCAACAGAAATTGCAGCACATATTACATCACAGTTTTATAGTAATAGAACCAAAGAGGGCTGGATTGATTATAGCATGTACGATAATGCAGTGTCATAAAGATACTTGCAGAAAAGGTGATTTCTTTATTTTAGATACACTGCTCATACTGACGTCATATTGATATTGACCAGGTAGTTTTTTAGGAACAAAATGATGCCACCTTGGTTGATGGAATTGAAAATTATCAATCCACAGACAGCTGAGTACACCCTGAAGATCAAAGAGAAAAAAATGATTCAGCAGGCCAGTCCATTTTGCTGAAGCTTTATTGCAGCAACTCAAAATGGTACTCAGTAGTTTGTATGGCTTCCACATGCTTGTATGCATTGAAGCATGATCCTAGTAAAACAAAAGATGGTGTCCTGGGGTATCTCCTCCCAGATCTGGACAGACTGAAGCGCATCCTGGTGAAGTCAGATTAATCGAAACATATTGTCCCTGAGGTGTTCTGCTGGATTTAGGTCAGGAGAGTGTGGGCCCAAACAATGATATCAATTCCCTCATCTTCCTAGAACCTGCATACCCTTGTTACAGGAGGCCGGGCATTGTCGTGTACAGGAGGCACCCAGGACCCAGTCCTCCAGTGTAGGGTCTGACAGTGGGTCTATGGATTTCAAAATGATACCTAACTGCAGTCGGAGTGATGTTGCCTAGCCTGTAGAAGTCTGTGTGTCCATCCATTGGTGTGCCTCCCCAGACCATCAATGACTCACCACCAAACCGATCATACTGAATCATGTTACAGACAGCACAATATTTCCCACGGCTCCTCCAGACCCTTTCACATCTGTCACATGTGCTCTCATCTGCAAAAAGCACAGGGCACCAGTGGTGGACCGGCCAATTATGGTATTCTATGGCAAATCCCAGTCAGGTTCCACAATGCACCCAGGATGTACATCTTGTGAGCACAGGGCCCACAAGATAGATGTTAGGCCCTCAGGCCACCTTCATGAAGTGTGTTTCTGATTGTTTGGTCAGACACATTCACACCAGTGGTCTGCTGAAGGTCATACTGTAGTGCTCTGGCAGTGCTCATCCTCCTTGCACAAAAGAGTAGATGCTGGTCCAGATGACAGGTTACGGACCTTCTACGCCCCTGTCCAGCTCTCCTAGAATAATTGCCTGTCCCCATAACTCTTTTCTATGCTTTTTGCTTTTGGGACTGTAAGAAGCAGAGCAAGCTAGATGGCTGGTCCACACATGGAGGATGAGACCATGACAAAAATGATGTTAGTGTCATTATTTTTTAATGGCCACTGTTTTTCTGCCATTTATCTTCCATTTTTTAAGCTGCTTCTCTGCTGACATCCAGTGGCCATCTCCAATTAAAGCAGTTAAAATAAAAGTTTTGTATGTAAAAAATAGGGTTGTTGTTGCAGTCACACTGTGGAAACTCCAACTCCCCCACAACCCTAACCCTAACCCTAAGCTGAACAAATGGACAGCATAAATTCACATTTATGCCATAGATTTAAGTATTTTCCTCTCTCCTTCTCCCGCTCCTTCTTTTTCTTCTTTTTGTTGCATTTACAGCATAAGCTGAGGAAGGTCAAGAAGTCTGATTTTTTTGTTTTCTGTACCAATGTATTTGATAGCATCTGTTCACAAAGTTTCTCATTTGGAAAAGGACTCATTTCAAAGTATGGAATACCTATTTTATCATATAATTGAATAAAAAAATAACACTACTGGGTAAGTCTTGAGCCATTTCTTTATATTTGAGCCATTTATTTTAACTTGAGGTGCTTGTACACCGGTGGCTATTGCAATAGTAATGATGGCCCATTTAAAGTTGAAGCTCTGGTGCATGTGTCCAAAAAAAAAAAAAAAAAAAAAAAAAAAAACCAAATGTGCGA
>VUQG01020339.1:0-12911 GCA_015106755.1 Etia nguti
ACTCTCAAGCACAGCAATGTAAATCACAACAATATGTAAACAACACAATACACACACACACACACACGCGTGTGGATATATATAGCTACACATGCATACACATACATACACAACCTACACAAGCTGTGTAAACCAACCATAAATAACCAATCTAAATCTTATATACATAAAATACAGGATGACAGGAATGAAATGAAGTGAAATGAATAACACAGAATGTACATAAGGTGCAGTTGCAGTCTGGCAGTGGGAGCAGTGTGACAGTTCAACTGTTTAGGAGGGAGATGGCGAGGGGAAAGAAACTGTTCCTGTGTCGGGTGGTCCTGGTCTGCAGGCTTCTATACCGTCTGCCAGAGGGCAGCAGGTCAAAAAGTCTGTGTCCAGGGTGTGAGGGGTCTGTGATGATTTTCCCTGCCCGTTTCCTGGTTCTTGAGAGGTGCAGGTCCTGGATGGATGGAAATAGAATGTATCTAAAAGTTTTTAATTAAATTGCTAAGAAAAAACTAAAAAACTAAAAAGCAGATTAAAAAAAAAAACCCTACAATGACTCCAAGTTGTATTTGGTAGCTTTTCACTCTAATTTTCAATATGACGCCCAAACAGTCCAAGTGAGGGATGCATCATTAGATTGAAAATATTAGTAAAAAAAAAAAAAATCTATTATAGATATATTTTAAAGTGGCTAAACCAATGCTTTTAAGAACAATATATATATATATATATATGTGTGTGTGTGTGTGTGTGTGTGTGTGAATAGGAAATTCTTAATTATCAAGGTAAAATTAATAATAATAACGATAACAGCAATGAAAACAAAGAACCATTTGAAACTGAAAAAAACAGATGAGAGAAAATAAACATTGAGGCTGAAATATGTCTTTCTTGCTTTAATTACATAATTCATTCATTTATTCATTCATTTAATTACATGTTTACTAGTTCTTGTTAGTGCTGGAAGGTTCCACTGTTTTTCCGTTCTCATAGTACAGGGTCCAGACTTTTCTGGATTTTGCACAGTGCATAGGGGAATGGTTACACTAACAATCAGTTCTGAGGGCAAGTAAAACAAAACTTGTCCATTACAAAACAATCATTATTAAGGCAGATAAATTATGAGATCAAGAACTATTTTCCTAAAATTAATAGTGTCTGTGTTCCAGCTACCCTTGTATTATTATTATAGTTTTTTTTTTTCACTTTTCTTAAAGATTATGTAAATGACATGTTGAATACAGCATTAAATATCAGGCAGTAGCAGCTGAGATTTGCCGTGCCACATGTGAGTAAAGCAGATTTTGTATTAGGAAAGTATTAATAAAAGTCTTCATTTACCATTGTTTTGTTTTAACATCAATCCATGCTTTTCTGGTCCATCGTTGTATTATTTCATTATTCATATGTATATTTAATCAAATCTGGGGTCCTTTTAAGTCTATAGGTATAGTTCTACAAAATTAATCATTGACCTGCGGTTAAGGGTGTCCTGGCGCCACGCCAACTTATGGACACCATGTTTGAACATTGTGTTTATTATGGACAAACTGTGGTTTGCACAGAAGTCCAGTAAAAGAACACCACATGGGTTCAGATCTGGCAGGCTGTTCCTCCCAGTCACGCCCCTCCAGGTCTCAATGTTGATGCCCACATGTGCACTGAAGACTCGACAGAGTCCCCAGGTGGATGCACCCTCAAGCAATCCCCCCAGGGTGGGGCCTGGTACTCCAAACAGTCAGGACCCATTCCCCGACCCCAAGGCACAAGAAACATAGACTCTCATCCACTGGGAAAAACTCCATGTCCATTCCATGTTCCAATTGCTAGTTTTGGTAGCGGGGGATCGGTTCACCAGGATCCGGCCCCTGGCCGCCGCCCAGCACACAGTGCACCTGACCCCTATGGCGCCTCCTGCAGGTGGTAGGCCTAAAGGAGGGTGTGCCCTTTTTTGGGCTGTCAGGCCCCATGGACTAAGGCGTTTGCCCTTGGACACCTTCATTAAACCTGGCTCCATGGCAGGGTCCCGGGAACTGTTCCCTAGATCCTTCACTCATAGGGCTTTTTGAATCACTCTTTGTCTGATGCCTCATCCAGGACCAATTTGCCATGGGAGACCCTATGAGGGGGCAAATGCCCCCCAACAACATAGTTCCTGGGAGCCCTGGGACACACAACCCCCTCCACCAAGATAAGGTAGCGTGTCAAGGATGGGTCTGATCCATTCAAGAAATGTAAAGTTGTGCAAAAGAGCAGGGTTAAAGCAAGAATAGTTGCAATTTGAAACATTTTGGTGGGGTTGGTGGATTTGGAATTAAGCAGGGAGAACATGACTTTATTTCATGCACCTTCCTGAAATATTGTACACCATTTCATTCTTTTTACCAATTTTTGGTACAAGTTTGGTAATAAATACTTTGTTAAACTAATGCCAAACTATCACACATATTAATTTATGAATATTTTTGGAAGCAAGCAATGCTAATTTCATTTACGTTAATCCTCTGAATTTACGATTATTAAGACTATCAACTTGACCACATGCTTCAGATAGAAATAATACAAGGCTTCATATTTAGAAACAGTTAAAAAAAGACCACAGTCTCAAATAAGTTTCATCACAGATATCATCTATCCCTTTTGTAGCTTTACAGAAATAGCCCATGTTTCAAGAATCTTATAGCGACAAAGTGAGGATGCAGGGACCAGGGCCGATCTATCTCTATACCAGCTGCAAATAATACTTAACAAATTTATTAGATCACCAGTCATAAAAACAAGAAAACACAAATATTTTTAGAAATCTGCCAAAAACTTGTTTAAAAATAAAATTTAAAAATGATTCAATTTCCTGAACTAAATATTGTTTTTATAAATTCAGCCGCTGGCACGGCTAAAGAAACAACCATTTAACCACCGTTTGCAAGTATTTTCCTCTCCAACGTACCAAAAAAAATTTACGAACTGAGATTACAGACTGCAGTCAACAGGTTTTTGGGACAGTAGCATTGTAATACTCACAGAGACTTGGCTGCAACTATCAATACCGGACTCGGCTATTGAGTTAGCATGCTGCATGGTCCACTGTCATGACAGGAATGGCCACTCCAGTAAGAACAGAGGAGGGGGTTTATGCATCAACATCAATGACAGCTGGTGCAATGACACAACGACTGTAGACAGCCACTGTTTTCCAGATTTTAAATATTTGACTGTTAAATGCAGACCCAGATACCTCGGGAGTTTGCTGTCGTCATGTCAACGGCCATGTATGTACTACCCAATGCTAATGCTAACTCAGCCATGGATGAGCTGCAGAAGGCAATAAGCAGTCAGCAGAACTCCTATCCCGACGCACTGCACATCATAGATGGGGACTTCAACCATGCTGACTTAAGGTCAGTATTCCCCAGATTTAAACAGTATATTAAATTTGCAACAAGGGAAAAAAAAAACACTGGATAAAGCCTACAGCAACATCCAAAAAGGCTATAAAGCAACCCCTCTACCCCATTTAATTTTGTCAGACCACTTTTCCATGCTGTTGATCCTCGTATACACTCCTGTCAGGGGGGGAGATTTGTGGCTGGGGAGATGTAATGCACCAGAAGATGCATCACATCAACTGTGTTTTGAAAACACAGATTTGAGTGTGTTTGAACACCAGGACCTGGAGAGGCATCAAAATCTGTGCTCTCCTACATAAACTTTTGTGTCAACTGTGTCACTGTGGACAAACATCTCTGGGTGTATTCCAACCAGAAACCTTGGACGACTAAAGAGGTCCAGGTCTTGCTGAAGCAACATGACGCTGCTTTCAGATCCCGTGACAGTATGCAGTACAGTGCAGCCAGATCTGATCTGAAAAGAGGTATCAGAGAGGCCAAGGCAGTGCACAAGAGTAAGATTGAAGACCACTTCAGCAACAGCAATATGACACAACAGATATGGCAGGGAGTTGGGCACCTAACCAACTACAAGCCTGGCAATACCACGATGACTGAGGGCAATGCAGAGCTGAACCACTTCTTTGCACGAGGGACCAGAGGCAGCCACAGCTCAAACATCAGATGGCAGCAGCAGCCCAAGCCTCACAGTGCAGGAATATGAGGTGAAGCGCACATTGAGGGCATTGAACCCCAGGAACGCCACCAGTCGAGATGGGGTGATGACTGGGAGGGTCCTAAAAGAATGTGCAGATCAACTGGCCAGGGTCTTCACTAAGACCTTCAACGCTTCACTGTCCCAGTCCTGCATCTCCCCATGCCTGAAGTCAGCCACAATCGTCCCACTGCCTAAACGGACTAACATTAGCAGCCTCAGTCCTTATACAACTGTTGCAAGAGCTTGGTCTGCATAGCAAGGAATAAGTCAGACTAGTTCCCGGTGGGTGATGGCATAGCCAAGTGGCAAAAAGCTGTCACTTGGGAAGTCTCAGAATCTTGCCTCTGCTCGCAGCTGAGTGTGAAGATGAGTATCAACACCTCCAAGTCTGAGGCCATGGTCTTCAGCTGGAAAAGGGTGGAGTGCCCACTCCAGGTCAGGGACGAGTTACTGCCCACACTGGAAGAGTTTAGGTTTTTCAGGTCTTGTTTTCAGATTCTTGTGAGGGGAGAGGGGAGCTGGAGATTGACAGATGGATTGGTGCTGTGGCTGCAGTGATGTGGTCCAGTGTACCACATCTCTCTTCACTGTCATGGTGAAGAGAGAGCTGAGCATAAACATAATTTTATGTACAAACATAATTTTAACCCGATGTTCGTGTGCAGCTGAAAACATTTTTAAAGGTTCTTATTTTATCTTTTTAATTATTATTTATTGGTTTATTGATGTGCTGCAAGGTATGAAACATTTGATGTGCATCACATGTGCACCAGTGTGCTTTCAGCTCAAAAGTTACCAGCATCAGTTAAATTATTATGCAGCATGTATGTTATACTACATATTATACTTGACTTGTATGAAAAGTACATAACACCAACATGTTCTTTATTTTCCTCCGTGGTAATTCAGGTCAGCGCCAAATCACAACAGCGGTCAGCTGAAGGTTTTACATTATAAGGTAGAGATCCTATAATAATAATAATAATAATAATAATAATAAGCACTGGTTACTGTAACAGCTTTAAAAGGTTCAGCACACAAAACCAGAAGGTCTGATAACATTATAAAGTAGATAAAGTATTGTGTTCACTGATAGTGGGGTTGGAGGGATCCTAGTAGGAAAGAGTACTAAGTGACACTCACACTTTTAAATGATCAGATTCTAGCTCCAGGCAAAGATCACATCTATTCTTGTACCTTGGCGTGAGGCATGGATGCAGGTAATCAAATTGTTTCTACATGTCAAACCTTTTTGTGAAAGGTTGTACATTTATGTGTAGGTGTGGGTGTGAATGCACCCTAAAGTGTTATGCAGTGAACACCTGTTAACAAAACAAGCCGCATACTGACAGTAATAACAAGTAGTCTCTTAATCTCTGTTTTTTTTGTTTTGTTTTGTTTTTTTTACCCCTTCGGCAGTCAGAGCCATTTAAATCACTTTCTGTCCAGGGTCCCCACTCACACCAATGGGGTGGCTGTAGCTCAGGAGGTAGAGCAGGTCATCTGCTAATCAGAAGGTTGGCGGTTTGATCCCTTGCTGTTCCAGTCAGCATGCCAAACATCCTTAGGCAAGATACTAAACCCGAGTGAATGTTAGATAGAAAAAAATTAAGCATAGAAAAGTGTAACAAGTTGAATATATCAAACATATTCATTCAGCAGAGACTCTGTATTGCGCTTGCAAGAATTAGTAAAACACTGCATGTCTCAGCAACCTGGACCAGGTTGTGTGTTCAACATAGGTTACCATACCGATTCAGCCCGATTAAAAGTGAGTCACCTTCACCATGCTGCAACTTTAAGCCCAACATAACTAACTCATTAATCTCACTTTGCAGTACAACCCTCTGGTGTCCCTGCTGTTCCCATCACCTGACACCTTATTTGTAACCAATGCTTAAGCACAGCACATGGCCTGAAACACATTTATGTCATTTTCCACACAAAAGATTAAACCTATTTAAATCTCTAAAACTTTTGATCTTAATTTGAGGTAAATGGTCTCATCATCTTGTAGAGGACTAGGAGGAGGGAAGTCAAATGGTTTAGCAGCATGTATTTTAGCACAGGAATTATTACTGTTATCTAAATTTTCCTCTATACACGGCTGTCACTTCTGTTATTTCTCAGTGTTATTCCCACATATTCATCAACAGTAATCTGACAAAGCATCTTATGTTAACAACTGGGTAAAACTCTTTCCTGCAGACTGAAGATACTAAACAGTTTTCTGGACTTTGAACAAGAGATCAGTTGTGAAGCCTGTCCCCTCCCCAGCACTCTCCAGCTGAAGTGTTAGGCTGTGCAGGCTGTAATTACCTAAGCTGCCAGCACCGGGTGAAGCTATAAAAGTCTTGAACACAGGGCATCAGATTTTCCCCCACATGGAAAAGAGAACCACTAAATACCTGATGCTTTGTTTTGATGTCAGCTGATGTGACTGATTCTAATATGAAAACTTAAAAAAAAAAAAAAATACAGGTGGAGAATAGGCAAAATGTGCCCACTGAGAAGCTTTGGACTTGTTAAAAAATAATACAATCAACTAGTTTTACCTTTTTGAATCCACCTCAAAGGAAAGTTTCTTTTCACAGCAGAATGAACAACTCAGAAACGAAAGGTGCTGTTGCATTGCTCACTTAGACCTTAAAACTGTCCAGCATGTGCCAGATCTAGCCAAATCCCATTTAGTGACGCTCATGTCAGTGATGAAAAATGAACGGCTTTGGAATCATTTGTTTAGGCTTGGCTAGGTTTGCACTTGAATGGTTTAATTTTCTAATTAAACCCATCCATATCTACTATATCTTTATAAAAAATTAAGCCCACTATAAAACAGTTTCTGTGTACGATTTATTTCTTTCTGTAATGTGCGGAACTTGTTCTTTGGTCATTTAACTGGGTTTCATAAAACATGCAAATGCTGAGAAAAACGGCAAATAGCACCCTTAAAACCTTATTGTTGTGTCTATAAACAAAACAAATGACAAAAGAAATATTATTTATTCTAAAAATGTAGGAATATTTTAGTAGTTTTAGTGTGTGAGAAAAGGTTTTGGACAATTATAATTTATTTAAAAGCAAAAATTACCCTGTGCCCTCGTGCTCTGGGGGGCCTCTAGATGTCTGGGCCCTGGATCTCCTCTATGCCTGCTTCATGTCCTGGGGGGCGGGGCTATGGCTCCCCACACCTACTATTAGATAGTTACATGGAGAAACCTATTGAATACAAGTATGCTCATGCACAGAGGTGCACACGGGTGTTCACAGACACACACAAACTTCATTGGCTGCTGCCTCAAAGCATACCGTGCATTGTCGGTCTTGCGTGCTGCTCAGTAACATTCAATATTTATTATTTACTGTTACTTATACTTATCTAGGTTGTTGCTGTGGTTTCCCTACTGTGTTGTTCTCTTTTTGCTCCTTTTCTTCTTTTTGTTTCCAGCAGGTGATTTAATGGATTTTTAGTGTCTTTTCTCACTGTCCCTCTTCCCCTCTGTTTTTCTTTTCCTCTCCTTTTCTTGAACTTCTCTTGTCTATGTCTCTTGTCTATGTCATGTCTGTTCCGATTGTCATAACTTAAAAGTTAAAAAATGAAACTAAGAATAAATAAATAAATAATAAAGATCAATCAAGTGGACCAGTATAGCAAAAGGTCCACTTGGGAAAATAAATCTGTTGGGCATTTTTCTTGGTCTTTAGACAATAATTCTGGGACAGGCAAAAAAAAAAAGAAAAGCTAAAACTATGAAAAAAAATTTAGATTAGATCATCTTTTGAGAAAAAAACAGCAAATACCAATGAAAGATATCTTCAACTTCTTGGGCTGAAGAAGTCACATTCTGCTGACGTTACTGGAAACCGGACTTGAGGAATAAATACAAAGGACACATGCTGTATAATCTGCTGCTAAAAATAACAGTCATAGTTGTTATGACTCTTAGAATTTTTAATAGTTGCTTGCTTCTATATGTTTCAGCCCACAAGTATGTGCATAAGTCAGATAACCCTACTTTCATTCTATGGGGAGGTATTCAGCAGCGCAGCTCTGCCCAGCTCAACCCATGATATAGACAGACAGCCCCTGTTAGCAACAGTGACAAAAGACTCTGTTGAGTTTGTGTTTAATGAGGCGCTACTGTGTATTCATTCAATGATAAGAGCCATATGGTTGTCATCACTGAACATGCCTCTCCACTTTACTAGAAAGTTTGGGAGAGTCTCCAAAGGAAGACAATTAGCACTGTGATGTACTGTGCATTGGGGTGGGTGGAAGCTGCTTTCTTATGTTTGGCTATTTAGTTTAGTAGTCATGTGACAGGCCTGGAAATTTAGACTTGGAAGCTGATATCATTAAGGAATTGAACACGGCATATACCAAAATGATCTAACAATTATGTAGAAAGAAAGCATGATGTGTAATACCATTCAGGCTCTTATTTTTGCAAACGTAAACCTCTGTGTCAAACTGACTCAACATTGATGTTAAAGATCATCATAAATGATGGCTACAATCCAGAGAGCAATGCAATCAGACAGCAAATTAATCATTTAATTAAAAAAGTTTCTATACAGGGCCAAGGTGGAGATTCTAAATCAGAAATGTAATTAGTAAATTGGAAACAGATCATAATGTATTCATTCATTAGGTGACTTATTAGTCATTTAAGCTTCCATTCCATTAAAGAAATGAATGTGGAAGAAAAAATTGTAAAATGGAAATAAACAGTTGTGTTAATGCTGGATGGAAAATTGGTTAGTGCTGGTGTTCTGATTAAAACATTTAGTGCCAAAAAACTATTTTCGAAAATACCCCTCTCAGGTATCATGACATCACACCTCACTAGCTTTACTGTGTATGTTTGTGTGTCTCACGCTATAAAACATCTTCCTATTAGCATCCAAGACACTTAGCTGAAGTGCATCTCATCTATATATGCAGGCTCAGCCACATCATCATTTCCATTACAATCATTTGGGTGAAAATATGCAGCAGACACAAACATGACATTAATTTTAATGCGATGCTGCAGCTCCGTTCAATTACATTCCATAAAATATTCACAGGGGATCTCCCCTTGATTTAGGTAAAAGAGGTATAGCACAGCAGGAGCTTCACGGGTGTGCTAATACAGAAGATGAGTATGTAGGTATTTTACTAGCACTCTTGTGTGTAGTAAGCAAAAACAGTGCTTCCAGCTGCTGTCCTGGTTTTCATTCAGGGGAACATCAAAAGTGCATTCATCAGTTACATACTGTAAAGTGCATTCACACAGGATGCACCCCATGCTACACTTTGAATCCAATTTATTGTACTGACTTGGTGTGGGTGGCACTGTGCCAACCAAAGTGCAAATTGAGGGCTGAACCATGATCAAAGTTGGTTAAAACTTTTGACACTGAACAACCGCACACAGTGATCACTACTTACATGACCATGTAGAATTATTAAGCATCATTTTCAGTGTGTATCAAGAGTTCAGGAGGAAAAAAGGTTTCCAAAAATATAGAAATGTCAACTGTGTTGTCACATAGCTTGTTATATGAAGGTAATGTATCTAATCACAGCCTTTGTTACTTTTTCCTTCCAGCAGCTCTATAGATACACTCAGTGGTCACTTCATTATACACTGTTAGCACTGGATTCGATATCTTTCTGCCTTCAGAGCTGCCGTAATTCTTCATAGTGTAGATGCTGAAAAAATTTCTTACAGATTTTGATCCATATTGATATGATAGGGTCACAGGGTTGTTGCCAAATCCCAGTGGTGTTCTATGGAACTGGTGCTATTACATCACCAACAGCCCGAACTGTTGCCAAATCAGAGAAGTCCACCAGTTCATGCTGTTTAAGACAAATCCTGACCCTACAATCTGAATGTCACAGCAAAAATCAAAACTCATTTTTCAATCTTCTATTGTGCAATTTTGATAATCCCGTATAAACTGCGGCCTCAGTTTCCTGTTCTTAACTGACAGCAGTAGCACCAAGAGTGGTCTTCTGCTGCTACTGTAACCCATCTGCTTCAAGGATCTAGGTGTTGTGCATTCAGGGACTGCCTTCTTATCAGTTCAGATAAGTCTGTTCAATTCAGTTCAGTTTTGGCCAGTTACTGCCAAATCTCAACAAAAGTCACTTCATGCGCATAATATTCTAAGGTAAGGACCCTACAATAATCCATGGAAAACCCCAACAATTGAGCAACCCCTATGAGCAAGAACTTTGCAACAGTGGGAAGCAAAAACTCTCTTTTAAAAGGAAGAAACCTCTGGCAGAACCAGTTTCAAGGACTGGGGAGCAATCTGCTGCGAGTGGCTGAGAGGGAGGGGAGTGTGACAGGACAATAGACCCACGTGAAAGAGAGCTTAATAACAACTAATGACTAAATGCATAGTAAGTAAAAAAGGGTGAGTGAAGAAGAAAAAGGGAGGATTCAGGGTCACCTGATCCAACCCTAACTATATGTTTTAATCAAAAAAGAAAGTTTTAAGCCTAATTGTATTCCACCCTAATAGTCTAGCCTTTCTCCTCAATTTCTGGTATCATTCACCCAGGAAATTTCTGCTAACTGGATATTTCCCTTTTTTCTGACCATTTTTTTAACTACCAGGATTGTTGTGCAGGAAAATCCCAGTAAATCAACAGTTTTAAAAATACTCAGACTAGCCCATCGGGCACCAATAACTATGCCATGTTTAAACTTTAGCAGGTTGTGTTGACCATGTCTACATCTCTAAATGTATTGAACTGCTGCCATGTGATTATCTGATTAGATATGTGCATTAACAAGCAGCTGAATTAACACACCTAACAAAATGGCAGGTTGGTGTATATTAAAGTTCTCATCTTTTTATTTAAAATTGCAGAAATTTATGTGTGCAGCATATTTGGCTTCATGTTTTCTTCCCACTAAGATGGGGATGGCTTTAAGCATAATGGTTAAATGCAATATTTAACATGCCAAAATGAACAGGGGTTTGATTTTTGGCATGCTGACTTCAGTTTTTAATATGAATCTTAAAATGTGGCAGGAAAACATGCTGTCAAAAGAATAAATAAAAGAACAGGCCCCTGCAGTACAGAAAAAAAATGTCTGCTTATTTTGCCTTTCCTTTAGGGCAGGGGTCTCCAACCTGCAGCTCAGACGCTGTATGTGCTGCTTTTGCCCATCTTCAGGAAATCCTGTTGACTTCCGTTCTTAAGATTTTAAATGTGACTTGCCATTTTTATTGATGCTTCTCCAGTTGTAAATACATGCTGCCAAAAATCTCCTTCTAGTTGCGGGAACCAAATCCATTACAATAAAAGCCGTGGAGGAAAACAGCGAATAATATTGGGCGGAGAGACTTGTTTGTTTTCACCACCAGCGCTGCTGACTTACAGTTGTGTGTGTGTGTTTAAATTTCTTATTACTTACTTACATTAATGCTAATGTATACTTTAGGTTGTGTCACCTTCACTGTATTCTTTTTTCCCTTTTTTGTTTTTATTTTTGGACACCAGGCTGGTTCTTCTGGTAAAAAAATAAATAAATAAAGGCATTTCTTTTGACATTAAAGATTGAGAGCTTTTCCTTTTGGAGGTCATATTGTATGTGGTGCATCGCTCCTCTTTTATCCAAATCCCTACAAATGATTTGGTCTCCACTGGGGATGAATTCAACAATAAGCAAAATATTGGGGTAAAATAGTTAAAAGAATCATAGGAAAATGTTTTGATTTAGTAAGTAGGACTTTTAGTGGCACACAGTTTACTTAACTGGCACTACTGGTGCCCCGTGGTATGCAAACTGTTAAGTTTAGATGTTCTTCCTCTGCCTGCATAGATTTTCTTGGGTATTCCTGCTTCCTCCCACATTCCAAGGACATTCTTGTTATAGTAATTAGTGATCGTACATGTTGAATGGAGGTGAATATTAAAATGTGTGTGATTTCTCGTCTCTCTGTGTCGTCTCTGTGATGGACTGGCAACTTGTCGAGGTTGTAGCTGGCCTTTCATCCTCTCTAAGCTGGGACAGGCCCCCCAGCCCACCCTTGACCTTGAGCTGGGTAAGTGGTTAAGAAAATGGATGGATGGAGATCAAAGACAAGTGTTGTTTTCTGACAGACCATTATAGAATTGGACTTCTCATTGCTACTGGAGGAGTCATGGCCCCTTTTGGAACCGGAAGCTACATCAATCTTTTATATACTGTGTATGCTTTCTACATCGAACAAGGATAGATTTGACGGCTGCTCTGTAGCAGAAAATGATAAATCCTGTAGAGCATATTGGCATGCTACCTTGCACTCATACAATTTGGATTATGAGTTAATCCTCGTCACAGAAAAATCCATGACAATAGCTGAGAAATGCACAGCTGTTCTTAGCTATTCCAACTGGTGAGAACATTTAAAAATCTTTATCAAATTCAACAAAGGTGTTAAAAGAAAGGGAGCGCTATTATTTCCAGCTGAGACAAGAAAAAAGATCAATGTAACATTGCATTAATGGTGCTCTACAGGGATCCCTCACTGCAGATGCTGAGAAGCTGAAAATAAAATGTTCTGCCCTCCTCTTGACAAACTGTCACCCATACAGGGTTTTGACATAAATCATCTTATTCTTTATGTAATGTTGCAAGGGTGAATGGCGCTGGCGACTGGGTGGACTGTAATGTCAGCTGAATCTACCAATTCTCCACAGCTCCTCAACCCACCTGGGACAAACCTCCTCAATCAAGATTAGAAAATGCCCGCTTCCTGCTAAAAACAGACTTCCTGTAAGCATTTTTTGCCAGTATAGGGGGGGGGGGGGGGAGAGGGGGTCCCCA
>VUQG01020340.1:0-14854 GCA_015106755.1 Etia nguti
CCACGTTAACTTGCTAACAGAGATTTGCCGCGTTAACACGGTTATGGCGTTATATTATACATGGTTATGCTCAGGATATGTCGGCCCATTTCCACTGGAAATGCCTTTTGGTTAAACTGTCAGCAAGGAATTTGCATTTGCACTGTTAAATTTTTATATAGCTTTAATGCACATAAAAAAACAGCTGCTTAAGTGAAAATACATTGATGGGGTTTTCTTTTTTTGCACTAATAAAGTTGTGGAGTTGTAAAGTATTTTGTCTCGCGTAAATTATATCGTCAGTTATATCGTTATCGCAAATTTTCAAATATATATCGTGATAAATATTTTTGGCCATATCGCCCTGCCCTACTGGGGAGTGGTGCACAGTGCCCTTGCTGTCTCAGCCTGTTTCGGACACCAGCACGTGTCCCCCAGCGTTTCTTTGTTCTGCGCCTCGGGTGAGCAGTCCATTGTTGTTGTCTGCGCCCCGCAGTAACTCAGTCGGCCACGACAGGTCGAGTTTAAAAGTGTCCGAGATTACCTGTGCAAACATATTACCAATGTTGAAAAGCGTTCTGCTATCATAAACTTTTAAACCAGCTGACTTTGGAATATGAAACAAAACAATAAATAAGTAAACTACTAAAAAAAAAGAGCACAGTCTGTGTGGAGCTTTTAGGAAGGCATCTGGACGTGGCCACGCCATCTTACATCTGTTGCATCTGATTCAGTACAGAGGCAACAGTCGTACATGCATGTCATATATGCACGCATGCAAGCACACACACACACGTACGTTATATACACACAAGTGCTGCAGTGTTAATCAGCTGTGCAAAAAATAATTTTTCCAGTTTACAAACATAATGATACAGAGATGAAATGGCACAGATTTTTAAGTTAAGGTTTTTAACATAAGGTGGCTTATGTTTAGCATTCAGACAAACTCCTCTGATCTTCTCATGGTGCTGTTTGTCAGTCCCTCACTGCTTCCTCAGCTCTTAATGGAAGTCACTGTTTCTCATGTTATGAAAAATAGCTCCACCCTGCTGCTCACAAAGCCAATCAAATTTCATCGATTTTAGAGAGGGTTGTGGTTTCAAAGCAGCGTCAACTCTTTGTGGAGTGCTTTATAGCAGCAAATAACACAAATGTGATCACAGTGAAAGAGACTTTTTGCCTTTCACTGTTAATAATTACAAGACCACAGATGCATTTATTAATAGTTTAATAGGGTATTTTTCATTCAGCTATCTCCCACTGCCTCCAACAGGCTGTTCTTTTTATATATTTCTGTTCGATCTTGTTTCTAAATTCTCCCATCTCCCCCCCGTTAGATTCTTGCCGTCCTTTTTTCTTCAAACATCTTTCAGTGTGTTCCCCCCTCCATTCTACCTTTCTTTCCCTCCTACCCTCAAATGTTTTTCTGTGTCTGTCTAACATCTAACCCTCCCAATCCCTCTTGAGCTTCATTCATGAAAATGCAGATCCACAGCAGGGCAGGAAAAAACGTCAACAGACGTAAACTCCCCTGCTCCACCAACCAGAAAAGGTGCACTATAAAAAACAGGCAGCAGCAACCAGGCAACCCTAATTCAATGCAGCCTCCACCAATAATAGCAACTCATGCATGTATTAATCCACTACAAGCCAAAAATATGTGATTGAAGGAACTCTGCTGCCATTTATTGCTGAGGACAACTCCTCTGCCACAGGAAAGGGCTATTTATTACCGTTTCCTTACTCGGTGTGGTGTCTGAAGTCTGACTCACATTTGCTAAATATTGCGTTTGATATTTAGGAGAATATATAAATCAATCATTCACCGTTGCATTTAGTGTTCTTTCTTCCTTTATGTGCTGGCTTCTTTCCCTTTTAGCCTCCTCCCTCACCCCCACCACACCTCTGCAGGAAATGCCATGAGTGTAACTACTGCTAATGGGATGCAGACACTTTGATTTAACCTCATTCTGCGGTGGAGCCTGTAAAAGTTGTTGTTCCTGCTGCTGTGCTTAAATGCACCAGTGCAAAATGGATATACATCAATGTGGCAAAAAACTACTGCATAAAATATCATCTATACAAACATACCTGATATAAAATAATATACAACGGGGGGTGACCATGTTTGGATAAAAACGTGGACATATGTTAGCATTCAGTCAAATTCACATCAGCATTCATTTTAAGGTTGATTTTCACAGTGAGGGAGATACTACATAATAATAGTTGAAATAACAGCAAGTAACCCCCTGCAACCACTCACTAACTGGTCAGGGAATACGCATTTTTCTCCCTAAACAGTCTCAAGGCCCGCATTGGCTGAGGTTTTAGCAGTCACTCTGCCAGTGAGCACCATCAGCCATCCAGGGAGGGCTAATTTCTGGTTGACAGGCAATGACCTACTGGTCTCTAGACCTAATTGACCAGGATCTGACATATATAACCCTTCTTATCACCTAAGAATCATACAGGCCACTTGGACTGTTAGGAAGACCCTAATGGGCTTTCACCCAAATTGTGTTCAAGGTGAGGTCATTGTCGCTACACCTCTTAGAGCATTGGTCAGATTTTCTCACAAAATACTACATTTTTTCTCCGAATCCTCCAACAAATGTAACCTTAAATCAATTTGTTAAAAACAAAGCAGAACAACACCAGTAGTTGTAGCTACTGTTATGTGTTTGAGCTCCATGTTTTTAATAATAATGCACGCCTCAGTTTTGACTCTTTAAAGTTAATGTTCATA
This sequence comes from Etia nguti, assembly GCA_015106755.1. Classification (NCBI taxonomy): domain Eukaryota; kingdom Metazoa; phylum Chordata; class Actinopteri; order Cichliformes; family Cichlidae; genus Etia; species Etia nguti. The sequence goes on from VUQG01020340.1 coordinate 2,732, forward strand.
GGGTGGGAACTGTGCATAATGGCTCCAACACCAGTGATCACATTTTTAGTGTAACTTAAGGGAACAGTCTCATTTCTCTGTTGTGACATTATTTAAATTGCACTCCTTAGCTCAGGGCTGACTCTTAAGTTCATATAACTGATGGAGTATTGGGGACTGCATCATTTGGGAAGAAATGTGTTTACTGTTAAAGTGGTTTAATTTTCTTTCATTTCCAAGGCCTGGAGTTGTGAGGAACACATTGATAAGAAAGGTCGAAATAATGTCAGCTTATTAGTTGTTGCCAATCATTTCTCAAGGAACAAATGTGGGGCAGGCCACAGGCTTGAATTATTGTCTAAGAAGTACAAAGGTCTATTGACAAAACAGTCAACAAACACAGTAATCGTCAAAGGTACACTCAGTTGCTAAGTGTTGATCAAGTCCACACTGGGGGATGACCTTTCCGTGCGTTTCCACGTGTGGAAAACGGACGAATGACGCTGCAAAATGTTCTGTTCTGAAGATAAAAATAAACTATTGCAGAGGTGGTTTTAATACTGTTAGCAAACATTGTAGTCACAGAGTAAAATAGGGACATTGCTGCCATACATCCTCTTCCATCATGTGACCTGCTGACGACACATACGGCATCTGGAGCAATAAACTCCGGATACACAGTGTGTGCACAGGAAATGAATTCAGGAAACAGGAAGCAGTATACAGGGGCATTCCACTTTCATTTTTTCCACTTTCTCAGTCCAGGTTTGACCATCTGTGACTGTTCAAATATTAGTTTTTTTGATAAGAATCCATATATGAAATGTGTTGGCCTTAACAGTTCCCTGTTAAAGCCCCCAAAGACTAATCAAATTTTGAGAAATGCTTTGTAAAAAAATTTGACCAAATAAGCAACAAAGTCAAAGTTTGTTTTAATTATTTTTATTAAGAGTTCCAACAGTAATTAAAAGTCAATCTGCTTTCAAAGGGCTGTGTGGGTGTGTTTTGATTAGCACTGACAGTACCAGGCATAAGCAACCAACCCACAGTTTTCATCAGAATCTGGTCAGATATTTGCTGAGTTGATAGATTGATGCAACACGCCTTTTTTTTTTCTTTACCGAGTCTGGGCGCTTTTGAACAAGTAACAAGATATCAGTAAAACAGAAAAAACAAATATAGAAATAATCAGATTCGTTCTACAAAAATGTTAGACCCTGATAAAAATAAGAAGAGCAGCCATTAACTTTCCTGTTGGTGGAAAGAAAGGGTGTTTATTATTGTGTCTTCTGATTTGGACTGATTTTGCTGCTGCTGTTTGGTTTTCCAGGCAAAGGAAATCAAACAGATGTGGCACAGGAATCACTTTCCAGAATGCCCATCAGGAGAAATTTATCTGCGTTACTCCCACCGCAAAGCCCCCGCACAGTTGCTGCTACCCAAGCATTCGAGGAGGACATGTTTCCTCTCCAGTGCACGCCAGAACCGTGTCAAAAAACCACCCGGGCCCAGCCGCCAAGCTCCTCCAGTGCCATGGATCCAAACATGACCTTTGAAGTTACAGACAATGAAGACCAAGCTGCAAGTAGCGCGACCATCATAATAAGCAGCAGTAGTGCGTGTCAAGCATCAACGTCCACAGACATCTTGGGTCAACCTAACAAGGCCATGGAGGGGAACCAGATGACCACCAAACGGTAAAATTTTAAAAAAGAAAAAAAAACATTTGACTTAATTTTAACTGCAAATGTTTGTTTCAGCTGTTATCTATGCTTTCAGTGAGTATATCTTACAGTAGAGCTGAATTTTTTATTTTGTAAGACAGCAAAACAACTTCTGCGTTCGTGCTATGGCAACTCCATGTTGCAGCATTCAGGCACTTTTCCACATTATTAGGTTTTTTTTGCACAGTTTGCACACGATTTCTCTTGCTAGTCTTGCGAGAGAGCTGTCGGAGAAAATACTTGATCTATAACCCCTTTATTCATCCAGCAAACAGGTTTTTGTCAACACGAGCTGGTAATGTTATAAAAACAGAAGCAAAAGCACACTGGGTTAAACTGTATGAGTCAGACTCTTAACAGAATTAGTTAAACAAATTACATTTTTAAAAGCTGGTTTAGAAGTACTAATGCAGCCTTTTACTTCTTTCCACAAGATCTTTAAAATCATCCACTAAATGTTTCAAAGCACACGGTAGCTAAACCACCCACAAGTGGTAAATCCTTCAAATTTTAATCAAAACAAGATGGAGAGTAGAGTTATTCTCACCAGCACCAAGTCTTCAGAGTGGAACATTGGGCAGAGAGGCCTAAGTCAACTGAGCTGAGCAGTGACCTTGTGTCTTCAGCTGGAAGTGCCAAACAAAATGGGAATCGTTCTTGTTTGTTGGATAAATTTGTTCCCAACCAACCTCAAAAGCAAAACGCATCACCTCAAACAATTAAATGGCTCCAAGAGCAAACTGCATGGTTTCAAAACATCTTCACTACCGCACAAACACACTGCATCATGACAAGCTGTTTTTCCTCAAATAATAAATATCAGAGCTTATCCAGACTTTAAGAGAGCACTTACCCTCCAGCTGCTGCTTGTCCAGAAACCTCAAAGGAAAATGACAGCAAGAAAAACAGGCAAACTAGATGGAGGAAAAAATATCAGAACTTTACGTATGGTTAATCCAACCACCACAATTAATTCACTATGTATGAGCACCTCAGTAAAAGCAGCGCATTCTGGTATGCATTAACAAAACACCACAATCTTCCCAGCAGCGGACCTCGTCACAAATTCACCCCAACGTCAGACTGTGCAGTGTTTAGTAAAACTGCTACATGTCAGACTCTACAGGCCTCAGTTAGCATGTTAGATGTTAAAGATCATGACAGCACAATTAGAAAAACTGGCCCAGTCAAAGTCCAGACCTCAACCTGAAGTGCTGCAGCAAGACCTTAAGAGAGCTGCGCATAAATGAAAATCTGCAGACCTCAATGAACTGAAGTGATGTAGTAAAGAGGAAAGGGCTCAAGTTCCTCCACAACAATGTGAAAGACTGAAGTTATACAGAAAACAATGACTTCACGTTATTGCTGCTAAATCAAGGGCTGTAATCAGTTTGTCACAGGATTACAAAGTCCCGTTTAAAAGAAAATCACCCACACCCAACCAAAAATCATTGATTTACTGTTGAAAATGAGGTAGGATGCTGCTTTAGCATAAGCCAACTTTTTGACAGCAAAGTTGGTATATCCAAATTCTGATTGTATCTGGTTGCATGTGCATCAGATATCAAGCTGAGAAATACACAACAAAAGTTAAGATAGTTGAGGTGGATTTGAAGGGAAATGTGCCAAACAGTGAAGTCCAAACAGCAGACATGTCATGTAGCATGAACCTTTGCTTTACAGACAACAGATCGCACCGCTGCAAGAAGTGAGACGCACCAACCCGACCTACATGAGCATGACGTCTGCTGCACAAGGGAAGCGAAAGTTTAACCGGTAATGTACATCTCCGTGTTTTTGACCAAGAAAGCTGTTAAAGCTGTTTAAAATGATCACAAAAGTGACAATTTAACAGACAGGATGGTGCTGAGCTTCTGGCCCTGATTACATTTTCTGTTTTTCGTCCTCTTTTTTGTTTTTTTGTGCTGTAGTAGCTTCAGAGAAGAGTTAACACATGCAGCAAAGCGCATAAAGAAAGACTCCTCGGTGGCCCAGAGGCCACTCAGAGTGCATCGTTTTGTTGGTAAGTGTCAAAACGGGACATGCACAAACATACACTGTAAAAGCCAGAACACTGAATACCTGACCCAGCAAACGGTCACAGTGTATATTGACACCAGATATCGTTTTGAAAGACCAAACGCATTTATTGACTTGTGCATCTCTCTCATAACTCCAGAATTAATTCTGCTCTATATGTGAACCAGAAGGATGCTTTGATTTCATCACATTACATATGAATTTAGTAACCAAATGCTACTGAGATCCATCGGGAATAGAGGAGTACAGTTTTATTTATTTTTGACCCTATCCTCTGTTTGGTGTCTCTTCCTCAGGTTCAGAGAACAAGCCTCGGAGAGTTGTGAGGAGCGTTTCTGAAGGATATCTCAACCTCATTGAACCGCAGAAATCCAAGTCCATTTTCTACAAAACATCTCAGCAGCTGAAACAAGTGGCTAAACGCATGTGAGGCAGCATTGTGCTCAAGTCATATCGCCTATAAAAACACTTTCAACCCTGCACCTTTTCCATCCTCATTGGTGTTTTTAGAAGATCTTTTTCTCCAAACCTTAGAAGAAAGTGCTCGATCATGCAGAAATGTTAAATGTAATTGGATAAAAGTTCTTCTGAGTCGCGTTGTTTTTCCTTTCAGCCTTGCACTGAAGTGAACTTTCACTTGTACATAAGCATTGTATAGGCAGTTGTAGAATATTCAGATTATTCTTGATTTGTATTAGTTTGGAGCCTTCCTTTAGATTTTAACCTGTATTATTAAAGTTATGTACACACTAACAGCAAAAAGAAAAAAAATGGATAAATCACTGTGTGTCCTGTGGATGTTTTGCGTTTTGTACATTATGTACTTTGATCTATTTTCAAATGGTGATCACCTTTTAGGTGACCACATTACCCAGGGCAGCTAATAACATCGAAACTGCTCGACTGTGAGCTGTTTGTGTTTCTTATTTTTATCCTGTACAGGTAATAACATGGGTTTATAGATATTTCATAATAAAAGTGGTTGTAAGAGAATCTGAAGTTTTTCAATAAAAAGATCCTTTTCACCAAAAAAAGTAAAAAAGAAAGTAATGTCTGCTTTTTGTGCCATTGATGCTGCGCGTGAATGTGGTTCTCAATGACGTTTCAGTTACGAGATGTTCCAATGCTCCAAGTGACATCAGACGGCCTCAGAAAAGGTGAAAAATACAATGGCAGGCAAAATTGAACTGAGCTAGGAGTGAGTCACACATAACTCTTATTGTCTTCCTATAAGTAACTTTCATATGCTTTTAAGAAAGAGGCCGATCGTGATTGCAGTGATGCTATCTGTACAGATGACAGTACTTTGGTGTTTTGTTTTGGTGTTTTTTGTTTTGTTTTTTTCATTTTTGTTCAGTTGCCAAAAATATGTTTGAAAAGAACACATGGAAAAGGGGAGACTGCGAGACCATTTACAAGTAAATTGTCCTTCAAAGCGTAACACAATAGTCACATTGTTACTGTTGGGATTATTGGCTGTAAGGTGGAACAACACACAAAATTGGGCTGCACTCCAACACCAATGTAGGCAAGTTAATTCAGACTTCATACAAGTAAGGCAAATATGTCAAAGTGTCTCTCATATGGGGTTTAAGGACCACTCGCAGCAAGATAAGCCATTCAACCGTATGCACAGAGAACATGGGCACAGAAAGGCCCTAGCCGGGATTTGAACCAGGAACCTTTGTGCTGTAAGGGTTAGGGTTAAATCACAGGATCAGAGAATTAAGTTTCCTTACTGAAGAGGTCTCTCTGGAGCATTCATAAATAAATAAATTTAACAGCTGCAAATAGGCGTGTAAAACAAAGCTGTCTGTAAATGTTGATATATGACTACTTTTTTCTTTCATATTTAGGCAATCAAGCTTTCTGGTTATGTCAGTATACTTGCTGATTTTCTTTATACTTAGCAAAAGATCCCCAGGAGGAGACACAAATCACACACAAATCACCCCCACGTTGCCTCAGACATAAAAAGTATTTTTCATATACAGAAGGTATGTTAGAGTGATAGTGAAATGATCAGTGAAGGAATCATTGTGGAATGCATTGAAAACTAGTTATCAGTTTACTGTCAGGTGCTAATTCATTGCAGGCCCCACTTTTGTGGAACCAGCTCCCAGTTTGGATTCAGGACAGACACCCTCTCTACTTTTAGGATAAGACTTTACTTTTTTGATAAAGCTTATAGATAAGGTGACCCTAAATCCTCCCTTAGTTACACTGTAAGTGGCAATGCAATAGGTTTCTTCTTGACTCACAATGTTTATACACCACTCTGCATACAATCATTAGTTATTCATCTTTGGTGCCCTTCCACAGTTTGTCCTTTGTCATGTCAGATGGCTGCCCCTCCCTGACCCTGGTTCTGCCTGAGGTTTCTGATTTGGTGATATATAAATAAAACTGAATATGAGAATACATATAAAAATATCTATGGTAGGCCAATATATTATTATTGGTATTTTTGACTGACATGTTTTAAGTTCACAATATGGAAAATGATCTTTTATGAAACTTGCAGGTAGCTGTGTATTGCATCAACCTTTAAGTAATTACCTCTGATTGTTAGTGACCCGGACTATACACAGACTGTAGGCTATTTTCAGCTTGTTTCTGTACTTGGTTATTTTCTCACTTTTTTAAAATGATGCACATGTTTTGTGAAATCGTATCCTAAATTGCCTGTGTTTTCTTTGTGTCGAGGTCTCTGGGGCACAGCTCTTTTAAACAGCTACAACTAATGAATAAATTGTTTAGCTAAGAATAACAGATAAATGAGCTTAAAGTAAAGTCATAAAAAAAACAAATGGCTGAAATAGATATGTAACAGAGAGACCCAGGATTATAGTAAAAACGAAATAATGAGTATCCAACGTTTGCCACACCAGTTTTTTTAAGCTAAATACTGCTCTCATATATATACATACATATATATTTTAATTTTAATTTTTTTTTTAATTAAGAGGCATACATTGCAATATACTTGAGCATGATGATATGGTCTTTAAGAAGGTACTTGGATTTTTTTTTTTTTTAAGTTTGGAAAGTACTGCTAAACGCCACTTTAAAGTTGTGCCTTGAAGATATTTTGGGCTTCCCTGTGTTACATTTTTAGACTGATGAAATGTGGTGAATCACTGGGAACAGGCTTCTGTTAGAAATCTATACTAAAAACCAAAGACCAAAAAACAAAAAACTGCTGGATCTATTATGAGGGTGGGACCTCATTGCTCTGTCTGGAGAGAACTAGACTTGTCACTTTGAATTCAGTCTTGCAACTTTCAGTGGCACAGCATTCGGTGTGATCTTTATTTTTAGCTCAGGAGCTCAATGCATATATCAGCACTGTACTGCGCAAGCACTGACACCCTCTCATGCTCTCATTCACAAGAATCTCTTCATTGTGTGTGTGTGTGTGTGTGTGTGTGTGTGAGAGAGAGAGAGAGGGAGAGAGAGCGTGTGCGCACACAGGGAGGCAGGTCTTGGCTAAAGTTTATTAACTTTCTCTTAGCCAATGGGACGCCTTGTGCGTTTTTCCTGCTGACCAATGGGACAGATTGAGAGGTTGGAGGTGGGTGTTGCTTAGCAACTGCAGGTAGAATCTCAGATCATGTCGGACCCATTGTTTTATCTCGCCTCCCTGAGAGACATTGCATGCTATGTGTTGTCATTTGTTAGTAAAAGACACCCCTGTGCAAATGCGTCACAAAGTTGTTAACTCTATTTTTGTTACTGTTAAACAAAGATGGCAGGGACTTTAATAGCATTTTGCCCTCAAGAAGGAAGGCTTTCTTTTCTTTCTTTCTTTTTTTTTTGATTGATTGCCATCATGTTACCACCAGTACCTGTCTTAGTTTCATCACCAGACTGACTGGAGCACATACAGAGGAATTTAGATTCTACTCCTTTATTCATTGCTCCTCATTACAGGCATAATAACCTTCAGTGAACCTCATGCAGAGTCAGAGGTGAGTGATTAAAAGCAGACAACAGACAGGGTTGCTCAAAGCAAAGATGCTGGCTGTCCATGAAACATTTGCCTGTTAAGCATTTGCCACATTTAACCTGCAAACCCTCCCTCCTCCCCCAGATACCATCTCATACACACAAATCACTGATGCATTTAATATGATTCTTAATACATTTCTGATTGGAAACCTTCTGTTTTGTTTTTGCTGCCTTTATATGAGCAGCAGAGAGAGATGCAGACCGCTCGGTATAAAAGAAAACCGTATGATCTCTCCTGCAATGTTCCTGACTCCCACAAGGCCGCACGTCACAGCTGTGAACTTTTCGCCCCCTGTCTAATTAGATGACCTGATATCTTAAAGCAATATGTCAGAGTTGAGCGCTGACCACAAGTACTGTCTGTCCTTTTTTGTTTTGTTTTGTTTTTTTTACCACTAATCTTTTTTTTTGGCTTTTGTTTTTCCTCTGTTGGCCTCGAATCACACAGCTGTGACACCTAATAGCAGGTACAGGTGCTTGACGTGTGCTCACCACTTCATGTGCATATGATGAAAAAATGAAGGATGAATATTTCTGCTCCACAGAGGGCTTTAAATAACTGCTGAGAGCAGCCTTGGTATTTATTTTTTATGTGCCTACGCATTTTTTTTTTTTGGGGGGGAGGGGACAAGATAAATCTGTGACCTCTTAGTCATATATAGCATAAAGGAAAATTTCATTCATTCAATTTTTTTTCATTTCTTTTTTTGAGACAAAAACATAGCATAAGAAAAGCACCAAAGGTTTGCTTTTGCTCGTTGGCCCGTCCCGTGATGCCTAATGCAAATATTTAAATGGGGTTTATGGAAATTCCTGGGATGCACCCAGGTTTGGCATGTAAAACAGGGATGTGAAGATGGTTGTTTAGACCGTGCGCATTTGTGTCCAGTAAATCCCACTGTGGGAAGCAAAGGAACAGAGATTTAACAACACAATAAACTCGCCTGTATTGTTTGTTGAAGTGTAGCACATTTGGAGACGTGCTTCAGTTCAAAAGGTGGTTCGGTGTAGTACTCTAGACAAGGTAAGAGTTTATAAATGTATCCATTAGGTGCTCTGAAAATTGTGAATTTGATCATTTGTTTAGGTTATTTATCCAAGACTGCACTCTGGCTACTCCAGTGTGAGCGTTTAGTGCTCTTCTCTCTTTCATTTGAATGGGTCCTCTTGGTTTAATTGTAGGCACTATTGCACTATTTTAAAACATTTTAGGGACTAAGCAAGTTCATAAACAGAACATTGCGCTGGGCACATTACAAACAAAGTGCTGGTGTTTGAGAGCTGCTGATTTTGTTGACTTTGTAAAGCCTGTCGATTGATCATGTTGGAGCACAGAGAGGATGATGGTGATAAGTGCAGCAGAGATTTATCTGATTTTATTTATATACGGTTATGTGTTTGTCATCCTCGCTGATCACCCAGCAGTTGCAGAACCGTTTCATCTCTGACTGCATTTGATTCAGCTAGCGTATTTTGCGAGGAAAAGAGAGAAAAAAAAGATGTGGCAGCAAATATCTGGCTCTCTTTATCAATACACACCTGACTGTTGACAGGACCTTGTGCGGTGGTAATCGTGAGGGAAGGGGAGGGGGAGGATGGGTGAGATTTACAGTTTCCTTTACCAGGTAATGTCTCCTGTTGTGAAACAATGTGACAGAAAATCAGTACATCTGTGATGGCTCAGCAGTGTTCTTTGCCCCTCTACATTCTCCTCCAGGAGCTTATCCAAAGCTCACCTCAAATGTACTGTATGTAGCCTGTGGATGACTCATCCTCGGGAGAATGAGCTGCAAGGTGCAGGTAGCCTTGCAAATAAACATTTCACGATTTGCAGAGTCTTCTGAAGTACTTTGCTGACTTAAAGTCTGATCCTGCAGACTGCAAATACAAACTCTGACAAACCAATTCTGCTTCATTCTGTCTGTGAGGCACACTGTGTAAAATGTCCTCTGGTGTTGATGTGCCCCTTTAGTGTAACACATGTGACGTGTGCATCAGTGAAATTCTGACACACACACACACACAAACACAGAGTTAGGGATTTTGTTTTTTGGGTTTTTTTGTCATTTTGTTTATTGAAACAGAAAATTTGTCATCATTGCAGCAATTGCCATGGAGACAGGGTTTAAATCCCAAACCTAGTGGTATTATACACTGCATGAGTGTATGCTCATTACCGTTTACCACAACTTCCAGGAAGACTGCACGCTGGGTGGATGGGTGACTCCACCTCTTTTGGATGGTTGTGGAACATGCGTCCATTCAAATGATCCTCGATTCCCAGCAGCCTTTCACACCTGTTCCCCTAAAACATGTAAAATCCTCCCTTGTTTCTCATTCACTTTGCAGCATCCTGTTTTTCTGTCATATTAGCGGATGCGGTTCGTACCGTAAAGTTTATCACTGATGACAAAGCAACGGGAGCCACTTTGCTGTGATTTAATTGTACTTCATAAATCACCTGTGGTGAAATTGGATTGAAGTGGTTAGGAGGAAAGTTCTGGGTTCACCTGGAGTCTTTCTGTGGGCTTCTGTGGGTTTTTCCACCTTCCTGCTACAGGTCAACCATTCAGGTTAGATTAACTGGGGATTCTAAACTGGCTGTAGTTTTGCTTGTATGTGTGTATTTTTTCCTGTGATAGGCTGGGACACTATCCAGAGAGTATGCTGCTTTTCCCCTAGTGTTAGTTGGGATAGCTCCCAGTCAAGAAAATGGATGGCACATGGCCTCTTCTAAACACGTGGGTCTGCATGCATCTCTTTGGGGGTAATATGAGAAGAAAGGTGTTTTCTAACATTATTGGTCAACAACATTGACACAATATCCACTTTAAGATGTTTGTCACCAAATGAATATGTAAAGGGGTTATAACCATGGGAACCAAAGGGCAATAAAACATCGCTTTAGGCTTCGTCCAGATTAGCTACAATTAATATTAGGCTGTGCCCTCCAAGAGTATGAATGGGTCCACCCAAGAGCTAGCCAGCATTTACTTCTAATGTTTTGAACCTGTTATGGTTATGTGTATGAGCTTGTTTGAAATGTCGATTCTAAAGCCAAGACCAGGTCTGCCATGTCTGATGGCAATAAAACAGAACAATAAGATGGAGTTAGTCTGCTATCAGTTGTAATTGACTGGGATCAAGTTGTCTGTTTGTGATAATATTAGCTGTGAGAAATCGGTGAAAAGGTGTTGCCATCTGTTGTCATCTACATACGTATATAGAGTCTAGCCAGAACTTTATATTCCTCCAGAAATAGTGACGTAGTTGCTGCAGGACAGCAATTTAACCGCAAAATGCCATAGGAGCTCAGAAACCTGGTTTATATAGGAATATAACCAGGACAAAACCCGTTTGCCACCGAGTTGACTTCCCTGCTGCAAAGAGACGCATTGCAGACAATTTGTGCTCATTCGCGCAGCCTGACTGTAACGTGTTGACATTCTCTTTGTATTTTTAAATTGGACCGCAATTATTTCCAAAAATTCACCAATCTGTCTGACAGCGATTGCAGTCACACCATGATTGTGTGACTTGGAATGACCTGTGCAATCAAAATGGGATCAAAAGTGCTCACCAAATGTGAAAACAATTGAAAACAATCACAGGACAACCACCAATTTTTCTAAGCAGGCTGCCATCTTATTTTTTAACTCTAGTGTGACTGAGCTAATATTTACTGCTTCTAGTACACATAATGTGGGCCTGACACTTTTATACACTCATAAATTATCCTGTAATCTACAATGTAAAGCAAATATTTGAAGAAAAAGTCCTGCTAGCCATTTTTAATGCACTCCCAACCCGGAGCTGGGAAAGCCTGTATAGAGCAGACTTTTATCTTAACTGAGAATCTCCCTTCTGTGGAGTATCACCAGTACACACTCAACAGCCACTCTGCCCATTTAGTAAAAAATGTATGTGTCTCACACAGGCTGGTTAAAACAAGCTTGTGTTAAGATTACACTGGCTTTCCCCCTGGAGGTGGTTCTTGCAGGGGGAAAGCTAGTAGCCTATAGTCTCAACACAACACCACGGACCATTTACACTTCCTGACATCCTTTTTATCGAACAGCGGAGCAACTTTTTATTTGGGTTTAATTGGTTTTGTTTCAAATAAAGTTAGAGCCACATCCATGTTACACCCACACAGGTGTTTTCACTTTCTTTGCCTGATTAGACCTCCTCTCAGGACTGTGTGGGTGTGTACAAACTGCTCGATCCACATTCGTATCACTCTCCTGTTAGTTTCCTTGCACCTGTTACGATAGTACAACTTAAAGCCTTTAACATCCTTATCACTCTCGCACTTGTTTCTCCTTCAGTATTAGGGTGCACATGATTGCGGCAATGTTTTAATTATATT
>VUQG01020343.1:12686-45579 GCA_015106755.1 Etia nguti
TGTGTGTGTGTGTGTGTGTTTGTGTGTGTGTGTGTGTGTGTGGGTGTGTGTGTGCGCGTGCGTGCGTGTGTGTGTGCGTGTGGGGCTTGGGGTGGGGGGGGTCCACAGACATGGTAGACTTCCCTCCGCTCCGCAATATGTAAATATTACAGTCTTTGGAGGCCAGAACAAATGTGACACATTGATTAAAATGTTGGGTGAGAACAACATAGCGATGTCTGTGCTTCATATTTAATTAAAGGAGCTTATTGTCTTCTGGCTGCTCTCTGGCAGTTCAGTTCTACTCATTTTCACTCTGTTGATGAGCTGATTTCGTACAATGCATATTTAAGCCACTTGTGTGTTCATATTTTTTTTTGATACAAACAAAACAAACCCCTTTTATTATTCAATAGCACAAAAAAAGATTCATCTATAAAGCAGATATGGATCAAGCTATAGGCTCTCTTCCTAACCAAAAACCCTAGAAGAGCAGGCAAATAATCAGGAACACAAAAGCCAAAGAAAATAGTAGAAAACTCTGTAGGAAATTCATGGAAGCAAGATATCCTAAGCACTCTGAGAAGTAAGAGTATTACAGGGAGGGAGGATTTAAGAAAATATAGCATGATGCAGGAAAAAGCAATCGTATTAAAGTTTCCTTTTTTAATATTTCAAGTTTTATTTAAAGCAACATAAAAATAGTTCAGTCCACACTTGTAGTAAATTTACCTCTTGCTTTAGTAGAAATTATTAATAGTTTGTGTTCCCTTGTGAAGTTTCAATGGTCTAGGAATCAGTTCTTTGGGAAGACTGATGGTGAACGTCCATATTTTCAAATACAGTCTCAAACATCCTTGTGTGCAGAGAGGAAACCACTCATTAAAAGTACGATTTGCACTCTGGTCACACACCAGAGGAGACAACGGTTTCAGCAAGCAGTCACACAACCAAAAATCCTTGTAGTATGTGTAAATGGCAAGCTAATTAACAAACTTTTAGGCCTCAAACCCAACAGAAGACGAGGTCAAAGGGTGATGATGGACGCCACTAGCCAGACTGCTAAATATAGATTTAATAATATTCTCACTGGACAGTCTTGATTAAGAATGTATGTAAAGGTTTATGAACTGTGAGATTTTATGAACTATGCTATCCAATTACCTGGTAACGTATTGCTACTTCCATCTAGGTCACAATTCTAATGAAAGTGATGGATTTTCTCCCTTGGTATATATAAAACGTTGTTTTGACTAAGATTGTAATTCAGACATCATCATATTAAACAGTCCAGGCCCGCTTAACTGTGTGATGTCGTACTATATTTTCGATGTCGAAAGAGAAACTTAATAAATATTTATGGATATACCAAAATTCCAGTGAGTTATTTCTTTGACAAAACAGAGTGCTTTGAAGAAAAGGATAGTTTCTGGTGAAAAAAGATGGAAAAAATTGTCATGGATAGATAGGGAGTAGGAAGGGCATTTGGTGACATGTGCTTAGAAATGTAACTTCAGTGGCGGTGTAAATAATCAATAGATACACTTGGACACATTCTACAGAGAGCCACTAGAAAAATTGCAAAGTGGCATTTAAAACACTCCTTCCAGACTCAAAACTACCGATTACCATACAGTCTTTCATGCTTTGAATCAATACTTCCACACTGAAATAAACAACCAGCAGAAGCATCTCAGGCTTTTCTGAACATGGATTAGGACCATTACATGCATCCTGACTTTAGAAATCTTGTTTAGCCGCTCCCCATTCTAAGCCTACCGGGCCCCAGTCGCACACTGATGAACAGAGTCTCTCTGCCAAGGCCTTGTAACTAGGTGCACCGTGTGTTTCTGTCAGCTCTTGCATCTGTCTACTGGTATGTCATGTGGAAAGGTCAACCTGGTTGCTCTCAAAGAGGGTAAAAAAATAACACCCACCAAGAGGTGTCTGTGCCCATCAAACATGTGAACTGCAATAAGAGGTAAAAGACAGGCTGGGATTCAAATAATTTAAGGGCAAAAGGATAAAGGATATTAGTAAAGCTAGTGGTAAAAGGTTTGGGTTTTAACAAGTTTCTCCTTCTACTTCACTGATACCTTTGCAAATACTGAACTAACAGGATGCCTGAGTATTTCCTCACCTTTTAGTGGGGATTCTTTCTATTTGGACCCTTTAGCCTCATGTCTTAATTTGTCTTAAACAACCAGTTTTCATTAAAATGGCCAAAAACTTAAAATAATAAGGCCAGTGTATAAACTAGTACTGTAATGTGTGATGTCAGTGAGAGAGGATATCCTTAATATGGGCATCTCAGGCACAGCTCTGACTAAGAGCACACAGACCCCTCCCATCTCCTGTTTTGCTTAGGAGGGGCAGTCAAATCAATTAAAAGTTGGAAGCAATAGTTCTGCAGTAGTACTTTCTGGGATGCCCCACTTCATAACCTGATCAAGATTCACATTGCACAGTTGTTATCAATAGATCAACAAACTACCATTCATTTACATCTAAAAAAAATTAACTATATTGATTCAAGTTGGTATCATGTCTGTGTCCCACCTACAGGGGCTCATTCCAGCAGTTTGGCCCAACTCTATGGTGCGAGAACCACTAGCTTCAATAAAAGCAGGCGTGAAATAAACCAGTTTGTTTCAGCCAAGTATGTGATAAATAAGAATTATTCTGAGCTGTGAATCATTCGAAACAGTTCTAGTTGAGTTAGAGAATAAAAAATATGGAGCTAGTCAGCACACAAAATTTAAAAGTATCACTTTTAGGTGGCCTATTCTGCAGCGGAACATTAAATGGAACATTAAATAAGAGTTAGAGTATTTATGCAAAACTAAAGAGAAACAAACTCGAGTGAAATGCATAATGAGCGACTAACATAAAGCTCACAACTAAAGTCTGGCTGGTGCTGAGAAGGCTCCTGCCCCTTTGTGGGTCTTAAGGCGTGAGATAAGAACTGGCTCAGTATCTAATAAAATTTAACAGAGCCACTATGGGAGCAGTAGGAATTTAATTTCTCTCATTGCTGATATGTGACTCTCTAAGACAGAGTGGGCTAAACGAAGGGGGTGAAAGTGAGTGTGGGAGTTGTGAGAGAGAAAAAGAAAGCCAGATAATGAGATTAAGGAGGAAATTACAAAGAGCAAGAGGGGTATGCACAAGGTATTGGGAAATTGAGAGACTGTAATACAGAGGCAACAGGAATGAAGCTGAAGGAAAGAGGAAGGGAAATGGAAATGCAGGATCATAGAGAAAGACGAATGAACATGCAGGGAAATGGCAAGGGGAAGGAGGGATGGACTACAGGCCTTTTTATTGATATAATCAGTCAGGAAATAATAACACGAGTGACTGAATAAGAAAACCTCATCTCACATAATGAGTATTCTAATCAAGAGATTATATTATCTCCCATCGCAGAGCCAGGGGACAGTGGAGGCCCTGGCAACTGGGTGTTGGCAGTGGTCGAATGCAAGTGAATGGTTTAATGTCTTATATAATGATGCTGGTACAGCAGAGCAATTATAGTGCATGCCTATGCTGTTTCACACCCTAGAAACCCATACACACACCTAAACACGCCTTCATTTGTGCATCTATGCACGCCAGCTGGAAAAAGAACTAAAGTAATTGGAAGCAGAAGAGCCCTAGTGCGTGAGTTAGAAATAGATGGGTTTCCAATTTAGCATTCTGTCATTTTATTTATTTTTACACTTGTATGATCAGTAATGAAAGCTGCAGTAATCTGTGCAATCAATTACCATGGCAACATTAAATGCATCCAGGTAGACCCTTGGAGAAAGTTTCTTCCCTGCTTTTATACATTCCACTCAAAAAAGAAAAAAATCTGCTGCGTTCATATTTTTTTATATATGTAATCACAATGCATCCAAATAGATGCATGACAACAGCCTATTAATATTAAAGAAGAAGCATCTCATCCACTCTAATAATATCAGATGCAGATAAGTACATGTGTAGTTATCTTTTGCAAAATCCGTCGGAAAAAATGTCATAAATAACAATCACCCAATCAAGGGTGAATCACAATCAAGGTGCATCAGTGTGGTTTTTTACCCATTGTTAGGTATAAACACAAACTGGGACACAGACGCATGCCAACTGTCACAGATTTTCCTCTGAGAGTCACTAGCGGGTCAACTGAACAGCTGCTCAACCCCCCCTCATCCAATCAGACAGGAGCAAGGATCAAGAACCGAGCATAACTACACGCCAATTAAAGAACCTTAAATTAATCCAAGCAATCAAGCCTCCTCTGTATTTTTCTCTAGCTACTTCTTGCTGACAGACTGAATGCCATCCATCACATTGCTGCCTGTTTCTCTACTGATTAATTTACTATAAGTGAAAGTGCTACAAGAGTACTATAAGAACGGGGTTGGGGGGATAAATCTAGAGTGAACAAATCACTGTGGCACTGAATGGAAAATAAAAGCCTGAGGGTATGTTAGTGCGGGAAAAGAAAACAAACAGGTCCCATTTCTAAACAGATAAATAGCCCAATAATGGTTGTATACTTTAAGTTGCAATGGTATATGTAAGAGGACAATATATCTCAGAATAAATTACAAATCTATTTTAATCTCCTGGCCTTAAAGACATGGTAAAGTTAAACTGTTTCGTATTATTCAAGTTCCTCAGACAGATGACTAAAATATTCCTAATTATTCTGTATAGCTTCATTTTATTTACATCTGTTTTTGTACACTTGATTGTCAGATATCGACTGCATTTCTTTTATCATTGCTGTTGCCAACTGACCTGCAGTACAGTCTGGATCTTAGCAGAGACATCTGCTTGCTCGTACAGCTTGATGCCCTCTTCTTGGGCCTGCACCCCGATGTGATTCAGGTGGGTGAGCACCACACTGTGAGCCTGGGCCACTGCCTTGAACTTATCGAACAAGAGCTCAAGCAGTTCGAGCAGAAGCCTGCAGAGGGAGCCAGAGAGAGCAGAAAGGAAGAGAGGAAGCGAAGGGAAGGGGTCAGGAGAGTGGGGAGTAAATAGAGACATGGGGAGAGGATAGAAAGGAGAAAGTGAAGTACAATTATAAAAAAAATTTCAAACAGCAATTAAAATGGTATATTTCATTTTTTCAATTAAAAAAATAAATCTGCAGTATAACGTTTATTTTATAAGCATTTCACAAAGATCTTTATTGTCTATATAGGCACTAACACAGACAACCAGCATTACTTCCACTGGGCACTTTATTTGTTAAGAAAATATATGCCTTCTGCAGTAAATCACATGACTTGAGATTTCCATGTAAGTAAAATAGAGAGTACTGTTGTTCTAAGGCAGCTTGTCAAGCTCATAGAATTATTTCCTACCTTCGACAAACAATTGCAAAAAGTCAAAATACACAGACTGCCACCTGTAAAGACCACGATGAGTGCTCTGTCATGCTTGCTTAAACTTCACAATTGAGAAAATCCATTAAAACTACTGCGGAACAGGGAAAGGTTTAAAAATAGTATGATCCAGGTTTCAAATTCTCTTTCTCTAGTATGGCATTAAAAAATGTATCAGAAGTACAACAAGTTACTGTGAGGAATGTATGCAAATGCTTTATAACATCAAGGGCGAAAAAAAGCTAATCTAAACTGTCCAAAATAGCAGGAAAATAACATACAGCAACAGATAATCTACCCATGAAAAAGACCATTGAGACCATTTCACATGACCAATATTCCAGAAACCTTTTTTCATTTACACTTCTCTATTTAACCAGGACCAAAAAAAAACAACAAAAAAACAAGTGAGCTTCCCAGCCTGGACTCAAATGAACAGGCACTCTCATTACTTTTAAATGGCTCTGGCTGAAGAAGAGAGCACAGTCAAAACCAAACTGACCTTCCACTTGATCTGAGTGCTACAGCCTGGATGGTCTCATCTACACTAATGCTTTCATCCAGACTTTGCTACATCTACTTTCTACACAAGGGCAAAGCTTTCAAGGTAAAGAGGGAACACAGGTTACATTAGTTGAGTGTGAATGGCTTACTAGTGCAACCAAGCTAGGAAACAGCAGTGTTAAAGTTAAATATAATCACTATTTGTCTAACATTGGTCTTTTGGTACTCTCCTCTGCCATTTTAATTAAGTTTTATTCAATTGAATGCAACAGAAAGATTTGTTTTATTGCAATTTATTTCAGGATTTTGTAGCTTGTCCGTTTTTTGTGGTGTTACCATTCTCAGAGTTTTGGGAAGCAGCCAAGATTTCTGTGAAGGTATAAAGGAAATAGAGAGGCAAGATGAATGTTTCAATGGGGACCATTTTGGTTGGCTGTCTGTCACCCACACCCACAGTAACACAAGTAAATGTTATTAATGGAGAGAAACAGAGGAACAAATCACTATGAGCTATGACTCAGAGAGTGTAAGATGTTCATGACACAAAGACAGGGACCTTGAAATGCCAATGACTCTCATGTATAAACATGAAAGACTGACAACAAAACGGAAATGTAAGATAAATGATATATGACCACCAATCTCCAAAAAAAGAAGAAGAAAAGACTACATAATCATGCATGCATGCATAAAGTTGGGCATCCAAAAGTTACGGCTCTGACTTTGACACAGCTTATTTTGTTTAATCCCCAAGCAAACTCTAACCAACCCGGTCCTTACACCCACAAAAACACCTAGCTACGTGTAGATGGACAAACAAAGTGTAAACAGTCCTCCTCATTATCTCCCAGTGGAGTCCAACCTAATCCATATTGTCTGTTCTTTGAGACCTCACTTCTCATTTCCTCTCCCGATCGAAGTTGACACACACGGCTGATGAAGAGCCAGGAGAAATGGCAGGGAGCACACAAGGACGTACAGTCTCTGACTTATTAACCAGCAGCAGGACTGCACGTGTTTCATATTGGAAGGACAACAATAGTATCTAAATTAGATTACCATCAGGTTGGTGCTAAGTCACAGATAATTAAATTATTGTTAGAGGTCTAAAGAGTGTCAAAAGGCTCCTCTTGAGATATTAAATGTACCAGGTCATCTCGGTCATCCTGCTGTCATAGACAAATGGACACACAGAGCAAAAGTGGATTCACGTGGAATCAGTCATCCTCTGGATGATGCCAATGACCACTAAACGGGAAAATGAGTCAAAAAAAAAAAAAAAGTCTATCCTATGTTCACTGTGCTTTTCCTGTTTTGCTTTGGGGTTTTTTTTTTAGTTTGAATTGAAAATACTGTTTTTAATATTCTGTTTTTTATTGGAAAAAACATCCTCACTTTAAATCAGTTTTCTTAATCATTTATTCAGATTTCATTTAGAATCTACTATGTAATATCAGTATCAGTATTCGCCTTGTTTACCACTATCATCCTATCAGCAAATAATGATGGAAGAAGCTGATGTTTATTTGTTGTGCCCAGTAAATCCTGTAGTCTTTATATCTCTCATCCAGTCAGAGAAATTTGTATTATTACTGTTATTTGAAACACACTGAAATGAAGACTTGAAAAAGAGAAGGGTTTTGGTTTTTTTTATTTGTTTTTTTGTTTTCTTTTTTGTTTTTTGGGGGGTGGGGGGGTTATAACAGCAAACACAATACACTGGCAGCCAGAGATCAGACTTCCTCCACAAACCACCAAACACCTGGACCCTACTAGGTTTGCCCTTTCTCATCAATACTATCTAAACTTATGTACAGAATTTCTAGATGTAGCCATAGGAATGAGGGGTCCAGTGTGGTGGTACGATAATGTCTTTTGTTTTTGCATATGACGTGCCCGTTTTTGGGCCACTTTGTAGCTGAGTGCAGACCGCCTGGGATGAAATTAGCACCTTTAAGCCTAAGGTTGTGATTTTCATCCAGAAAAGGGTGACTGCCCAGTCTGCTGGGAACTAGTCAAGGAAATCAAGTACCTCTCAGTAATATTCATAAATATTGGAAAAGTGGAGCAGGAGACAGACAGATTGGTGTGATGGTGCAATGAACACGCTGTACCAGCCTGTTGGCGTGATGAGAAAGCTGGTCGATCTACAATCCTACCCTCATATAAGGCAATAAACTGCGGGTAGTGATCGAAATAATAATACTACAGATACAAGCACCAAGCACTAGATCTCCCAACTCACCCTTCGACAAACGGTGAGAAGCTAAGTCATTGGGGGAGCTCAGAGTAGGGCTGGGATGTGGTAATCTAAATATGATATGAAATATGCCCCTGGACACCTCCTAGGTGGGTTGTTATTAGCATTTCCAAAAGTAAGGATACCCCAGGACCCAGGACACACAGAAGAGAATGTATGTGCCTTGGCTGGAACACCTTGCAGTTTCAGAGAGGGAGTTCCAGGCAGCTGCTTAGACTACCGTTTCTGCAATCCAGATCCCAAGAAGCAGCAGAAAACTGAACAAATGCACTGGCTATTAGCTACCTATAATTTTAAATATAGGTACTGCAGTTAGCCCAGAAGCTCAAGAATCACTAAAACCTTAAGAAATATCATTGGATTAGGGTCATGACTTTGGTGCATGAAGAGGGAACCTATATGAAGTATCTCTATATAAGTAGGATCTAGAGGCAGGAGTTGTAAAGGAAAATAAACTTTCAGTGAGGTGGTCAGTGAGGATGTGAATGAGAACATAAACCTCCAAGAGCAAGCCACACACTGCTGTTTATACTATTAAGCTCTTAAGTGTTGCCTGCTAGTCTGCAGTACTATAAAATATAGTGTGCAATATTCAAGACCATTGTTCTCTACAAGTGGTACATTGGTTGGAGTTTCCATAGCAACAAGCATTGACTTTAAATTGAAGTGAGCATAGGGAAAACTAGGTGTGTACGCATCCAAATAGAAACACACACACAACCTCAAAGTGTTAAATGCTCACACACGTATACTCATGCAGGCAGCTTAAAACAATCAGCAAGCAGCAGAACTGGGAACAAGCTACATGGTAGCCTATTACACTGAGGTCAGACAAGATTCAGTAGGCAACAGAAGAAGTAAGGCAGACAAGGCTGGAGAGAACATCCCTGACAGAAAACAAGACGTTCCTCTTAAATGGTTCAGGATCAGTGGACTGAGACCTGTGCTTCTCAAGTCTGCTCACTATATGTGTATGTCTGCAGGAGCTGACGTGACTGCTTTTAAAATGTAGCAGCCCTCTACGGCAGGTGTGAAATTGTTTGTGTGTGTATGGGTGTGTTTAGCCATGACTTGTCTACGTTTAAAGCAGCAGAGTATCTGTTTTCATGGTCTAAAGCAGGTGTGTCTGCAGTCCTAGCCGCTACTATGTTTCACACCTGGTTGACTGTCTGACTATGAACACCATGGGACTGCATTCTAAACACACTGACTGTTGCCTTTACTGTCAGCTCTAAGTATAACTTAAGGATTCACTCTATACAATAACAAAAGTGAATGCTGACTATAATACAGTGTATATTAGTATAATTAATATAATGTTGGCTGATTCCCAAAACTCTGAGAATGGTAACATTACAAAAAACGGACAAGCTACAAAATCCTGAAGCTACACATTTTATTCAACGCCTTAAAAATTGAGGCTAGAGGAATACTATGACTACAGAAGAATAAACAATGGGATAAATGATGAGAATGCAAGTGGGAGCTTTGTTAGTCTTTTGAAGGTAAACAACAGTAGCTGCACATTGTTATTTACACTGACCATTTTGGCATATAGTTCTAATGCTACTTACAATCCCTATCAGGCAAACATTATTATTTCAAAAGGACTGCTTTCATCTTTCCACATAACAGCTTATAGTTCCCCTTTTATGCCCATCTACTGTCTGAAACTCCCTCCCCCTCTACATTTACTATTTAACCCCTTAAAGCCTGAAATATGATCCAACCGCCAGAAAATTCGAATTTTCTGAAAATTGAGTTTATTGAACTATCTGACAAATTTTTTTTAAATGATTACATTTTAATTTCCATATATGAATTTTAATTTCTATTGTATTTTCTAAATCTGGCTTTTTTTTTTAATTGCTTGAAAATGTATTGTTCAATTTTTGTGCAGTTTTTTAAGGGGTTAATATTAACCTTTAGCTTCATATTTTCTGATCTGTAGCAAATCTCTTTCTTCAGTTATTCTTCAGCAGTGCATTCCTCCATTACTCTACCTTGGCTGGCTCTCCTGGGCCAGGTTTTCACCCCTTTGGTAAGCATGGTCTGCTATCTGAGTAGTAGACCTCTTGACAATCTGTTTCAGCTCAGGTTCTAGCCGCTCCATTATGGCTTTAATGGTCTCTGGGAGTTTCTTCAACTTGGCCAGAGCCTAAAGAAAATGAATAATGCCAATATTTTTACTTCAACTAAATGACAGAACAGAACAAAACATTAAGTTTACAATTAATAGTGTGCGTCATGTGTGTGCACATGAATGTACCCTGATGAGAATGCCCATGAACTCAGCACTGTTCTCCTCGGGGTCCCCCTCGGTAAGGTCTGACTGGTTGAAGTCCCGAATATCTTGCTGCAGCTCATGCACTAAAAGAGGTATACGCATACAGACACACTTGTTACCATATAGTGTACGTTCTTATATTTGTACAAGTACGCAGTTCAATTATTTCAGTGATAGATAAATGTACAAAAATAATCAAGACAACAAATAAATTCAGTTTTACACCACTTCTTTATCTTTTAAGAACACACAACTGCACCTAACCCCACCCTAATCCCCTTTTCATGTGACTTAGCAGGCAAATTGAGAAAGGCAGTATCGAGTGATGCTCTAATTTCCATTAGATGGGGCCTCCCAATTCCCCATCAAAGCACGTTAAGAGAGTTAATGTTTATGGCAAGTTAATGGACTTTGGGTGTATTTCCTCTTTTCAGCCATTGCAACTGTAGTTTGTGTAATAATTATGACAATTATCATCTACAAATGAGGTGCTCTAATGCTATTAGACAAAATGGCAAGCTAGGGCATTGATGGAAGCCCGTTGCTGTGTCGTGACCACAGTTGTTAACATGACGGTATATAGGCACTTACTGCCTGCTGGCAGCTAATTGCCAGTGTTCTCTTTGCATAATATTGAGAAAACTGTGGTTCAGCTATTACTTAGAGGCCTACAGCGTGGGAGACTTGAGCAGATATTTAATATGTATTAGTGGTAATTTGTACATTTGCGTATTTATGTTTTTTGAGGTCATGACATACACATGCATGCTGATGAGCTGGGCAGAGTAAATAACAGTAGGTGGAGTAAAGGACATGATTTAAATGGTAGATGGCTACCTAGGAAATGCTAAACACACAAAAAAAGAGGAAGAGACAAAGACTGAGAATGACTGAAAGAACCACTTTATAAAACAACTGCTGAATGGCACAGAGATGTTGACTGTACCATACCTTTCAGGGAAACCTTGCCCACAGATGGTAATTATATGCTAATGTTGTTGTTGATCTGTCAGTTGATGCAGCAACGAGATAAAAATGCCTTTGGTATGTACAGTATGGTGCATTGTTGCCTGGTATCCACAGAGCTAAAAACAACACGATGAGTTGCTAACTCAGAATGCCAAGAGTGGGTGTTGGAGAGAGAAAAAAAGTGCCAGGCCTAATATAAAAACTCAGAAACACCAAGGGAACACCAAGTTATTGCTGGATTAACTTTTTTCATTATCTTCTTGTTTGCGTTGCCTCTGTGCTCTGCCTGGAAGGAATGTGGCTCTGACTGTACGCCCCTACAACCAAGAGAGGATTCATACATTTCTGAATACAGTTAGAGTCTACATTATCAGTCTCTGTTACGGCGCTGGTTAGCAGTTTGAGGGTAATAAATGCTGCTCCCCTGCTGTGAAGGCACACACACTGGGTGACTAATGGTACAGGTAGGGGGGCAAGATGATTATAATGTTAGCGAGAGAGATATATGTTGTGATCATAGCTGAAGAAATGTGGGTGTGAGCCGTGTATCTCTGCAACAAGACATTTGTGACATGTTTAGTCCTTTGTATCAAAGTATGGATCAGTGGTTTCTGTGTGCATTCAGTGTGTACGTATCCATAATGACATGCAAATGGATGTAATTCAGAGCAACACTAATGACTTCATTATCACTAAAGAAAATCAGCATAGTGAAAACAGCATTGCAGGATAAAATTCACACGCAATGTCTTTTGATGAAACCAATAAAACTGCCAGTTGATGTCTTCCTTTCTCTGGTTTTTCTAATGTGTTCAGTTTTAATGTAGGGAAAGCATATGATTTATGGTTTTTCATGAAACTGGGTTCTACCTATGACTCTTTGCTTTCAATATATCTTTTCAGCCACCATCCTTTATTTTTTTTCCCATTACTGTCTCTTCCTCCCTTGCTTATTATGATCATACCACTGCTGGATCCAGGTGTGCTAAACTGAGATGAATCCAAAAGCTTGCGTGGGGTGGACAGGCTCCCAACATCTAACACAGGTATTGGAGATGCATCTTTGGCCATGGAGCTGTGAAGAAGAAAAAAAACCCACAAAAAAACAAATCCAGGCATTAAATGGGTCTCACATAAATACATGACAAAGATACAAAAAGTTTACTACACACAAAGAGAAATACAAATGCTAAACCTCCCCTTCCCTAATGAAAACAATCTACTGTTAAAACCAAAAGCCTTGCATCTCTGGGTGGGATTGGTGCTGCTTCCCAATGAGTCATTTATCAAGCCTTAAACCGGAGGTGGAAGCAATCCAGGTCCTTTAAGTCGAGCAGTATAAACACAGTCTGCCTGCTAAGTGGGTGGGGTGTATGGAGGCTGGCTTGTTGTTAGAGGCGACCTAATACAGGAAGGCCAGGACCTGTCACTAGCTGACCCTCAGTAATAAATCACTGTACCACACCAACCCACTGCCACCATAATTATTGCACCTCACACACACAGAGACAGACACAATGCCTACCATGGAACGCCACAGCATCAACCGTATGTTCAAAGCCATTGTGTTGCATTATACCTAATAAGCTGTCACAAAGGAACAACTTAAATTATTCTCCTTGCCGCTGCAAAACCTACCATCTCATTCATATGATCAGTGGTGTTCAAAGAGAAACTGTATATGTTGTCATTCTTTCAGTAATTGGCAACGGACATTGTTTCCCAGTTTTAAAACTTGGTTTGTTCCCTGGAAACCAAACAGTACAACACGTATATATCTCTGATGTCCTTACAGAGGTACCTATAATGACTGCAGAACACCTAATTAGTTATGAGTAAATTACTGCCGATTGGCTCCAACAATAAACATTTTTCAGTGCTTCTCATCATTCTTTTAGAGCTTCCCAGCACACTGTACAAACACTGAAGCAGAGCAACAAGTTATATGAGGTCTAATTGTTTTTTGTCTGTAATGGTCTTGGCTCCCATGCAGTAAATAATTGGCAAGTTGTTCTTGGTTGTAGCAGCAATGGGATAACTTATAATGAAGGCACATCGGTATGATTTCAACTTTGAAAAGTTTAGAAAAACACACTGTAAAGGCTACATTTCTTTAGACTACTTAACAGGCGAGTAATAAAGGCGTTTGGTGCCTTGGACATTTTCCAGCATTTCATTCTAACACTGTAAGGATATATTTAACATTCTTCTGCATGGAGAGCTTTACTGGAGCAAGTATATAAACACCAATGTTTATCATGGAAATGAAATGAAAAACTGTTACATTTTTGACCACAAGTCAAGCAACTGTACTAAATGTAAGGCCTTGCACTCATGAATTAACAATAATAAAACAGTCCAAGTTCTGTTCAAACAGAACACGGCCCTTACCCTGGAAGCCTAGGAGCATTTTTGTCCCTGTTTTTGTGCCCCAGGCGACTTGTGGACTTGATGTACAGATGTCGGTGCAGCTCATCAATGAGCACCAAGTGCATGTTGAGCTTCTTGGTGTGGAGCTCCAGGCGCAGGTCTCCAAGGCCCTCTACTTGCAGCAATGGGCCTTCTAAGGACTCCACAGCTGTCACCTGCATATAACAGATTACAGCCAAGAAACAGTTAGACTGCAAGTTTTGGTCAGACAACCTCTGCCAAAAGATAGCTGTGTCTGGTATCAATGTGTAAATTTAGAAAAAACAACAACTTTATGAATACAAAATTCAAGATTTTACTTCGATTTATTTTCCTTTTGTACTTGAAAGAAGGTGGCAGAAAAGACAAGTCAAAAGTGGGGGCAGGAAAGAAATGACAGAAACATCTAAACTATATTAAGTATCCCCTCATGTTACTACAAAACTACACACTCAAATTATAGGCAAATTGTCAACAGAAATTTTTACTGGGAAATTGAATCAACCCACTAGCTTGTGGCCATCGCTCCTCGGTTAGAAGCATCTGCCCAGACTTGCTGAAAGGGCAACATCATTGTAATAGCAGTCAAATTGTCCTGTCAGGTTAGGAAGTCTTTAAAATAAATGACACTTAATCTCAGAGAAACGGAGGAAGCAATGGTGAAGCTGGTGAACAAGTGTAATCATAATTCTATTGAACTGAATAAACACTACATTTTTTAAATGTATATATTTAATTGAGGATGATTTTTTTTGTATCCTCCAAAAAATAAATAAGTAATAAAGTATCACCATGTGCTCCTGATTTATGACCTATATTTAGCAAATTTCACGCTTTTTCCAACCTGCTCTCACAGTTCATGAACAGCAGTTACGTTTTCATGCTTAAAGTGCTGGTCTACATGTGTGTTAACCTGTTTTATGTGCATATCTGTGTGTATTTCAGGGGCACCAACTGCCAAATTCACTGCCGATAATATTTGATTGGCCAGGGCAGGACAGAAGGGAATGGAATGGGGAGAGCTGAACAGACTACAGGGCAGGGAGCATGGGTCAAGTATGTGTTGATGCAAATGAGAGTCACATTAGTGAGAAGATGAGCTAATGCACTGCATGATCAGCCTGCTTTGGCTTAATATAATGTCTGATTATCTGTGTGTGTAATTTTATGACTGTAAATCATTTAACATTTATGTGTTTGTGTGAGAGTCAGGGGTGGGGATGGTGGTAGCGGTGGTGGGGATCTGATTATCATTGGGCTGGGATGACAGAGGAAGCCTGGTTAACATCATTACATTAGGGGGCTAGGCCTGTCACCATAATGAAGAATATGAAGCCTCTAGTGAATTTGCTAAGAAGCCAAAGGAATGGCAAATGGAGAGCAGAGGAGAGCAGAGGAGAGGAGAGCAGAGGAGAGCAGAGGAGAGGAGAGGAGAGGAGAGGAGAGGAGAGGAGAGGAGAGGAGAGATTTTCTACAACCAAAGTCAGTCTGGTTTTTAACCAACCCCATGGGA
Organism: Etia nguti; assembly: GCA_015106755.1. Classification (NCBI taxonomy): domain Eukaryota; kingdom Metazoa; phylum Chordata; class Actinopteri; order Cichliformes; family Cichlidae; genus Etia; species Etia nguti. The sequence continues at coordinate 27,992 of VUQG01020343.1, forward strand.
TCTAAGGCTGCCATTCAATAGTACACACAGAGCATAGTCTGAATTCTAATTGTCAACCCTTAGAGATAAGCCTCACACAAAACACAGGCACACACAATGTTGAAGAGAGTAAGCTATGGTAGAATAGTGAGAGACAGAGATAAATCATCCCCCAAAAATCATCTTCCCTTCACCATCACACAGGACCTTCCAAGTACCACAACAAGACAAGAAGTGAGGAGGCTTCTGGAGAAGCAACAACAAAACACAGATGTATACAGATGTATATATCCTGTCAATTCAACTTGACAACCACAAAAGTCCAGGAGCTTTCTTTGAAATATTTAGGGGTTTTTTTCTCATTTAAATACCACAATTCTGCTTTTTTTCTGCACAAGTAATTACTTTAACAAAAACAAATATAATCTCACTAATGTAGGCTACAAAAGGGGTGATATCAAGATGAGGAGAAGATGGTAGAAATTTAAAGGACCGTGACTTCATATCCACTTATCTCTTAAATAGCAGCTGATATAATTATGGTCTCAAAAAGGCTGATATTCAAGGCAAAGCATCTACACCCTACATTTCAATACATTTGAGTCAATTTACAATTCCCATATTTCCAATATATTGTGCATAACTCATCAAAATATTTTTATATCAAGTACATTAGATAGGCTCCAATACTTTCCTTGCATCTCTTCTTCACATCCTGCATGGAAGGGGATCAGACATGTGGAAGAGACTTAAGCGAAATATGGAGTCACATTAGTATAATTATGCTTATAAAGAGGGTAAAAATAGGGTAAGATTAAGTTAATTCCTACTGACTCTACTCCTGGTGCAGTACAAGGCGTGATCAATACACAACGATCAGTGTACACTGATTTAAATTTTTGTATTTCCCCTTCGAAACCATCTTCTCTGGCTGTCCACACCTAAATTTCAAACGGATGATTGTTTACTAGGGAAGAGGGATGTGTTTCTGGCTACCACCCAGGAGTTTTCAGAAATTTTTACCTCAAGAGTATGTAGTTTCCAAGTACAAAGGCGCCATGTGAGATCAGATCTATGACCAGGGTCATGCTTGTTCATGTTTTCAACATTCAAGTGGTTGTGGACCTCACGCATCTGAGGTAGAACATCTGGGGCAAAAGACCTGACTTGTGGTGCATGCTACAGTTTGTGTGAGTATGGCTAAAAGAATTGCACACAATCTTCACTTAACAGCATCCCTAGTTGACAGAATTGCTTTCCTGTGAGTTTCTCCTCTTCTAAAAAATAAAAATTAAGTTGAAGGAACACTATTTTAAAACACTGGAAGGGGATTCATTGTGCATCAGCAGAGCCATGTTTGCGAACCTTCCACTAAGAAGTTGTGCAAATCTATATATCTCTACACCAAAAATCCAAGAAGTTGGCCTTGATGCCCAAATCTATTTCAGGTATGAGTTTTAAATGACTACTCCATGAACTTTTTGACCAATATTTTTTTAACAGTTGAGCATTGATACACATTATATTCACAGATAACAAGAGTTAGATGATTGTCAGATGGTTAGAAATAACAGGATAGTTCTTATGTAAGACTTGCTCATTGTCCGTTGATCTTAAAAATAAGCTGTCTGCCGGCCTCTCACCTTGTGCTGAGATTGCTGTTTGACATCTAGGTGTCCAGTATCTAAAAACATCATTTCATTTTAGCTTGCATGGTGCAGTTATTTCATCATGTCAATAATAAATCATGTAAAATGAATTTAAAGTTTGGTGGAATCATTCAAAGAAGTTATTTCAAGGTAATTCCATCATTTTATAAACATTAGTAATGTCCTTGGCCTGAGTCTCATTTACTTAAAGTGGACTGTTCATACATAATTCATCCCTGAATTGCATAAATATGTCAACCAGGACAAAGGTAAGAGTACATCCAACACCATTTTGATATGTAAAAGCAAATAAAATGCCACCATCCTGATCAAGTAGAGCACATTTGACAAGGGACAAGACAGAGGCAAAGCATCCAACTGACTGTGAACTTTCCACCTTTTTAAAACATGCTATACTGACTGAGCACTGGCTGAATGAAGTTCCACTTCTTTCCACCCCCACAAAGAGGATTTTTCATGGTCCTATGGGTGCACCATCATTCTTCTTTTTTCCTCCTCCTCAGATAACCCCATTCTAGCAAACTAATTATTACCAAAGTCTGGAGGCAGACGTGCGGGGGTGACAGAGGAAGGCAGAGAGAAAAGGGAAAGAAAGGTAAGAAACAGAGAGATCACAGAGCTTGGTCGTTTAGTCCTCAATGCCATCTTTCAGCTCCCCTGCTGTGCATACTGCAAAACATACATCAAAAGGCAGGCGTACACGCAAACATACACACCTGCAGCGCCCTAACTGATGTGGGTTGCACCCACTGGACTGTTCAAGGCTAGAAAGAGGTTCTTTTAAGAGATGAGAGGTGCCAGGAAATCAATCTTCAGCAGCAGCACTTCATAAATACTGGTGTTTATGTGTGCATACTGTGCACACCATGGGTCCCTGTTTGATATGTCGATAGAAACAAGACAAAAATCTCTTCCCTTTTCCATTTCTCACTTTTTTTTCCCATCCATAAAAACAAGCAAGATCAAACACGTTTAAAAAAAGGACATATCTTTCCACAAATCTTTCTGGGTTTTCCATTTTTAAACACTGTACATCTCACACATATTAAGGCACAAGATAACACTACTACGAATCCCATCTTCAGCCATCACTCTACTCACCAGCATGTCTGTGGCATGAAGGTAGTGCTTGCTTGCCATGTAAGTTTCCAGACGTTGAGGGACCTGCTTGATGCTTTCAATCTCATCCAGCAGCTGAAGAACGTGCTTGTGTTCGATGCCTTCTATCCACAGCTTCCTCAACTCGTCTCTTTTACAGTGAAGCAGCATCTTACAAGACAGGAGGTTCTCCTTGACCTGTACGACAGAGTGAGAGGTCCAGTGACACAGAGGCATAATCCAAAATCCCATATAAATAGGCATTTGATGACAGTGGGGATTTTTTTTAAAAAAACACTTTCTTTTAACAAGAAGAAATCTCTGGCATAAACTGGTTAAGGGAGGGTTGCTTACTGCTTCAACAAGTTGGCGTAAGGGGAAAGAAAGCACAGAGAGACAATGCATTTTTTACAGTGTTTAAATTAAATACTGCCTTAGACACTCATCAAGAGACATACATTTTTAATAGGTGTAGGCGTCTTTGAAGAAGAAAAATGAGCGAGACACTTCCTTGAAACAGTCATTATTTCTCTGTAGTTATTTTGTGATTTATTACATAAGTGAGCTGAATGTATTTACAATTAAGCTAAACACCTTTTACACCAACACAGGTGTTTTCAATTGTGGCTAATCAACTCAGTAGATTTCAGGTTGAAATTAGGGAGTTATGCAGCTAACCTGGGACCATACAGTGATTAGAATAAAAGGAAAATTACATTAAATACACTTTTAATGGCAAAGCACAGGTATAATAAAGTGCAATAACAAACAAAAATAATTACAGCTGAACTCCATTTATTTATTATACAGAGTCCTCTTGGTGTGCATGTCAATTTTTACAAATCTACTGGTGATTTTTCTTTGCATTATTCTCTTGGTGAATCTCCACTAGCTGATCACACTGGCAGCTAATGCCCATAGGAGATTCGGAGGAAACTGAGTTTCTGTGCTGTTGGTACAATGATTCCCAACAGTGATTCCCCACAATGACTGCTACAGCAATCATAGTGGGGAATGACATGGACCAGCAATAATATGGACCAGCTCATTAAGCTGTTACAGAGAGTTGCCACACTCATGCTTCCAGGACCACATCGTGACTACACTGGAACTTCAGGACTTTTCAAGTGGAGAGGGAAATTGATCTAAGCATTACAAAGAAATGTGGAGGAAATGCACCAGTTGTGATTAAAAAGTAGGGCTATCCTGGACATTTTACTGTAACATTTCTGTCGCCTGAATATTGAACTGCATCTATATAATTCGGGAAAGTTGTCATCACACTATGCACTGTGCGATGACAGCTAGAGTTTTGAATGGCCAACAACATACGGTTAGACTTATGTTGCTTTGGCATGCTCTTGAAAGTGCTTGACATCAATTTTTATGTTTTAATACGGATGGAGATTTTTTTCAAGATTTAAGCAGAAAAATCATACCACAGAGAAAAAGACAAGCATTTATGCACATATTCACATCTATGGGCATTTTAGAATCATTAATTAACCGAACATGTATGTCTTTGGACTGTAAGAGGAAACTAGAGCACCTGGAGAGAACCCAAACAGGTACAAGAAGACCAGAAAAGAAGACCAGAAAGAAGACAAGAAAGTTCTGTAATTTAAAGACAGGACTATGTCCACACATCTTGGTTGCATTAGATTACTCCTGAAAAGAAGCATCACTGGGGCACTTAACATCTTTCCGCTCAGTGTTTACTGCTTTGGCCTCCAAGGGGTCTTTCCTCCATATTTTTGATTTTAAGAATAGTGACTTGAGTTGGATGCTGTTAAGTGGGAACTATTAGTCTTAGAAACTTCAAAAAAGGTTAAAAAGGGTAATACTGACATAAGAAGTAGTTTTAATGAATAAAGAGATAAAGAAAAATGTATGAAAACAATATTTTGTTGTTAATAACAAAACTTGGTGCCACCATTCTGAAGTCTTTCTAAAAAACCTGAGTCTATGTTTGTATATATTCCTGTCCAATTTACCTGTTTGATCTTGTTGCGGGAGCTGGTGATGCGCTCTGTGATGCTCTGGTAGGTCCTGATGGCAGTGGTGAGTTCGGCATAATGCTGAACAATCAGCTCGTCTAAATCCCGATCACACGTCTCGAAAGCCTCCTCCAGACGACCCTTCTCCGTCTCCCTGTCCTGCACATCATCGCTACTGGATAGAGTCCTGCATCAAACAAAAAGGAAAGGAAGAAATATTTTAATCCACAAAGGGAATCTGGGGGAAGCATTGTCATTTAAGAGAAGACAAAAGCATCCCCGAATCCAAAAATGGAAATTACATTTGAAATCCATTACAGGTGAAAAAAGGACAATTAATGATATATCAATAAGAGTACGGATTTTGTTATATGGAATTACGTTTGTGCTTTTTATACATCTTTTAGGCAAGACTAAAACTATACATAAAGAACACAGTTTCCTGTATTACAAAACTGTGGAGCCAATGGACAAGAACAAATAAAATAGTGTGTTGCATGTGTAACAATGGTGGTTGCAACGATGATTGTAATGTGTGCCTCTTTTAATATGTTTATGTTTTTTCCTTGTTGTTTTTTTGTTCCGTTATGACCTGCAGAGAAAGTGTTGTGAAGTCAATTCACAACATTTAGCAACTTATGGTAAGAGACATAAAAAAAAGCCAGCGTACCAATAAACAGCACTTTGCTTTGCCACGAATTTTTCTCAATTTCCCGTCAATATTTATTAAGAAAACAGCCGCTTTCCAAATAATGGTGACTGAACTTTAGTGTCGTGAGTAACATTTTTTTTAATCTTGGCTTAAGCAAAAAATAAAATAACTGCTATTAAGATTTGCCCATATACTACCTCAAATAAAATAGGTGAGGTTTAATTCTCTCCATGTATTTAGCAAAACAGGAAGGATGTAGCTAGCTACAATGTAGCCTTAGCATTAAAGGTAGCTGTCAATCCATATCTGAGAGCAAATGCAAGCACAGTTCAGGTGTCTCTGACGTCTTACGCGCACATATAAAAAACTTAACATGTCTTACCTAATGACAGAGATGAGAAGACCAGAAGGGTCTTTGTTTTTGCTAACAGCACTCCTGTATCTCCCTGTATCAGCTGCCATTTTTCCAGCTGCGGCACTCAAACAGGAAGAGAGAACCGCGAGGGTACACCGCGGGATTCTGGGAGTTGTAGTTTGAACCTAAAAAGTGGTTCTCCGTTCCTCTGTCTTCTCTTATCACAAGCGAATACTTTTTTATTCGGAACTATATTAATGGCTGTTATAAAAATAAGCCCTGATTATTTTTGAGAGAAGATGTGGGTTTACTTCAGTACTCTCTATAAGACCAACTATTCAATAATCACGTTGGTAATCACGATACACTGTTCGTCAAATCTATCCGGTATGTGAGACACTGTTTATGTTACTGTGTGGTGTGGTGATGATGAGGACTATATGATAGTACCCTTAATTTTTTCCTCCTCATGTTTTTTAGCACAAAAAAACATTTTTTTTTCAGTCCAGTTCTCCTGAGACCTATAAAGAAAGGTTGGGAAAGGAAAAAATGTGCGAGAGAGCGAGTGTCGGTGAGTTAATAGCTGACCCCATTTAGAACATACAGTGCTGGATTTTGCAGGGCTCTCCTGCCCTGTATCTTTGGCAATCTCTGCTGTACCAATGAGACCAGGAAAGTGTATTGATTCTGAAGCAAAAGGAGGTCGATCCCCAGAAGCTTGGACCCTGATTGATGTGCTGGTGGACTGAAAAGATAACATTGTGTTTGATCTTTGTGTTTCTCCACACACACAAAAAGAAAATGCAATTGCTGTGTCATGCAGGAAGCATTGTTTTTCTTTTGAAGGTGACTAGCTTCCCAGGTCCAAGTTAAATTTTGAATTTCTTATCATCTTCCCCATCAAAACCCTACCCCATCAGCCCGATCAAGTAATCTATTGTTTATTTAGCCAGTAATGCAGAAGCAAGGCTGTTTTCTTTCAATAAACGCTAAGCAGTTGCTCTGGTTTCCTGACCAAATAAAGTGCAACAAGGTCATTCTAAATGCTGCCTTAATACAGCTAATGTGTAATAAATATGACTTGGATAGCACTTTAAAAAAAAAATGATACCACAGCATTTCCAAAACAAATGTTGGATTTTTAACACACAATGAATTTATGTGATTCTTAAAGCAACAACAAATGATGCAAGCTAGACAACTTATTTTTGTGAGTAAAAATAATGTCCTTGGCTCAGGAATCTATTTAAATGGCATTTTTGGATTGTAATTACCAGATGAGTCACTGATAATGAATGATAATAGCTGTACTAATTATCCTGAGAAAAATTCCACGCAAAGATTAGAAGGCTGGTTGAACAGAGTAAGCTTATTTTCACCTCTCAATTACACAACTTGGAATTTTCTAACAAAATGTCATCTCTGGGTGATTAAGAAGAAGATGTTTCTTTAGCTACCTGTTTCCATGGGAATGCGGAGGTGTAGGAGGGTGGGACATTAAAACACTGAATCTATTTTTCACCTCATGATTAATTTCAAGATTTCTCATCTTCAAACAAAACGCGAGCCTCGCATCATCAAATCATCTGGTCTTTTCTGAGCAGACCACTCACCTCTACAGAAATTAAACAAAAAGAAATTGAATTACCTAAAGATGGATCCCCAACTCCACTCAAACATCATAAGGTCAAGGTAAAGTATTAACACTGTGGGGGGAAAGGCAGCAATAATATAAAGGTTAGAAGAATAAAGAAACACAAACTTTTCTATTTGTGTTCAGCTTTATATGTTGCTGGGATTGCCCTTGTGTTTTGGAGCTCATCTTGTAAGGGGAAGATTTGCTCTTTGATGCAGCATGTTTTTCAGTCAATAACAGCAACATTGCCCATTATCTTAGTGCACCGCTGCGAATGTTAAAGCAACAAATGTTAACTAGCTCACATAATTGCATAAACCAAGGCAATGGTGCAAAAAACAAGGTGGGTAATTACGGAGATTCTGTTTACATCTAGCTGGTGTTAACATATGAGACAACTAAAAGGACGCTGGACATTGCATTTTCATTCTGCTGCATATGGTGAATGACTGAGCTATTAACAATAAATTAACCAGATAAGCAAGGATCATTATTGTCTGTATTAAAGTCAATTGAAATGGTAGTGTTGCTTGCTACAATAATGCTGTGACAGGGAAAAAAGTTGTATTCAGCTAAATCTCATTTCTATAAGCAATTCTTTCCACATAACCTGAGGCACTCCACAGCACGCCTTAAGGGTGCTGCTATACATTGTAAGTCTTTATTGCATAATGTGTTTGTAGTAGGCTTGTTGTAGTGGTGAGAAATGCCTCCATGGGCAAGGACAAGACTAAATACATTCCAATACCGAGTAAAATCACAGATGACGGAAAAGGTAGGTATTATTTCGCTATGTGATATATTATAAACCCATATGTGCTACTCAAGTAAGTACAACAAGTCAAATCCACTCAAATATGGGCTGATTTATGCCAAATGCCTCACAGCTTCAGATAACAATCCTATCCCAATCTTGACCAAACAACCTTTATTTTCAATGTTGGAAAACCACTTCATAGAGTCTGTTGTGAAGTGATTTTGTCTCAAGATATTCCTCATAGTATGAAGCGACTGATACCCTTTGCTGTAATTCATTCAAAAATTCTTCCCACCATTATATGTTCTTTCCTTTCCAGGTTGCGATTTTTGTAATACTGTCTGTCATTATGGTAAACTGTTTTATATTAAGAAATAATGTATTTGATGAAGGTTTATTTTGTGTAAAAGGCCTGAATGAACCCTCCGTGTATATCAAATTTCACAGTAATATCACATTATACACAGCCACAGTTGGATTCCCAAACAGATTTTCATTGATTTATGTTTGTACATCTGCAGCATATGCATTCCAGAAGACACAAAAACAAAAAAAAATCGTCAGGAAACACATTTATAAAGACTGTATTGCGTTATTGAGTGTATATAATATATCAGGTTTACAGGATTCCTATGAGCTGTCATTCCTCATAATATCCTCTCTTCTGGAGGCATATCAGATTTCCAGCTGTAATGTAATGTTCTCCAAGGCTGTATGAGTTGTTGAAAGTGATATAGTATGTAGTATTTTTCAAAAAGGAACTATACAACATGTGAATTAATAATAATAATAAAAAACCTTTTTATTAACGCCAGCTGTTGATTTAATTATGCAGTAAATGTTCACATAGAACCCTAAATTTCACATTTCAGCATTTTTAACAGTTGGTTAAAATAAAACACACATACCTTTTGTTACCTGTTGTTTGTTTCTAAAGTCTGAAATGACCCCCAAAATAGAATTTTTTTATACCTAATTAGAAATGATTGTGGTCTTTTTCGTTTTAATATCTATTTGATAGGACAGTGGAGGGAAAACAGGAAAACTGTGAGAAAACCTACGGAAACACAAGCAGTAAATGACCTTCGGATGGATTTCAAAATGAGCCTTATGGCACATGCTCAACCCAGCGAGCTGAACCGGTGCCCCCGTCGTGGTCTTTTTTCAACTGTGGGATGACAGTCTTCAAGAGAAAATGATGACTGCTTTTATTGCATTAATGGGAACTAATTAGCCTACTTTGACGTTTTCCTTGTCTATTCAGGGATGTTTAGAAAACAAATAGTCTTACAAATAAGGAAAATGAAAATTAACTACATTTATAAAAAATACTACAATTGTTTACAACATGTCCAAAATCAATCAAAGCAAAGACAATGATGATGACCTGAGAGAACCTCTTCAGAGGTAAATGAAACTCACTACCAGCATACATATGAGCTCAGAAAGAAAAAAATCCTTCAGTTGATGGCACAGAGAGGAAACAGGACCTGAATAATATAATATGAGAAAGATCATAATTCAAGAATCAAGAAAAATGGCCAGTGAATAAATGTGTAAAGAGTGAAAGAATGGCAGAGCGTTATCTCAGCTGCTCAGTGCAGGATATGCCCTGAGCAGGCAACCAGTCTATTGCGGGCCTAACAAACACAGACAGTACACCACATTTCAGAAGCACGCCCAATTTAGAATCATTATTGTGTGTCAGTTTTAATAATATTGGGTCATTCCATGTCAAATCAGTCAATTTTTAGAACATTTCCTGCTTGTTACTAAGAATTTCATGTTCAAAAGTATTCTGCATGAGCAACCTGTTCAACTGTGGTCTTGGTGGTGTGCTTCAGATCTTTGTCCTGCTACATAAGTGCACTTGACCTTAAGGACGTGAACTGTTAGTTGGACATTCTCCTTCAAGACTTTTTGGTGGAGAGGAGAAGTTACAGTTCTATTAGTTACAGCAAGTCATCCAGGTCCTGAAGCAGCAAAGCAGCCCCAGACCATCACACTACCACCACCATGTTTGACTGTTGGTATGATGCTTCTTTTTATGTGTTAGTTTTACACCAGATGTGACAGAATTCAAATCTTCCATAAAGTTACATTTTTGTCTTATTAGTCCACAGAATGTTTTCCAAATATATTTTTCCCAAAGGTCTTGGGAGCAGTTCATTAGATGTTACTCTGTTTTTGTTTCTTTTTCTGGATGAGTCATCAGTGCTCTCCTGGACAAATTTTGGTAGACTAGCCACTTGCTTAGAGATTGATTAATAAGCCTTTCCAGACTGATAGATATCAGTTACTGTTCTGTAATCTGTTCTACAGTTTCTATAGATTGTGGCATGGTGTGTCCCTTTTTCAGATATTTTAGCATACTTTATTTTGTCAGTTTACTTGATTTCTTGATTCAGCAGGTCTGGTAGTGATCCAGCTTGGGTGTGGATAGTGAAATTGAAATCAGCTTTCCAAAACCATCACAGTTAATTTATTATTTTGTATTTACTCGGATATTTTTGTCTGATATTTGAATGTCTTTGAAGATGTGAAACATAGGAATATAAAAAAATATGAAAAATAAAAATAGAAAGGACACAAGCAATTTTTCACAACACTGTAAATTATGCTAAAGATACACATGTTAGGTTAATTTGTAATTCTAGACCTTGAGTGAGAGGTAAATAAAGTACTTAAAGTGTATAGAATGAAAGGCTGTATGAATGTATGTTTAAATGGGGCTTGTAGTAGAGGTGGGTGGATCAATCCAACTATCGATAGTATCAATACCAACTCTGGCACTTGTATTGGATCAATACCAGTGCAATAGGATCACGCTTGTTTCTATCCTCTAAGTTTAATACGTAGCCAATGAAAAGAAAGATCCTCAAAATATCTGTAACTTTTTTTGTGTTGACTGTCACATCTATTTTATTTATAGCCTACAGCACATTTAAACAACAGAAGCTGACCCAAAGTGCTTTAGAGACAGTTACATTTATACTCAGGTCTCCAAAAAAAAAAAAACCCCTCAGTTTTAAAAAACATTAAAAGTTGAAAGGTATGTTTTGTTGTATTAACTAAATGTTGTGGAAAGTAATCAAGCACAGTAAATCACAATAAGTCTTATAAATAATGACACACTGCTCTTCACTATACAAGCTGCCTTTCTAGGTTAAAAGTACTGTTATGGTTATTGGCATATACTGGCCCTGTCTTTACAAAATCTGCACTACTAGCTTGTAGTCTAAATGTTTTGAGTGGTTAGCAAGATTAGAAAGGGTCCATATGACCCTAATTTTGTGCTGTCAACTACTGACACAGTATGTTATCCCAGATACACTCTATAGTGTCAAATATACTAATACAGTTACAGTACTATAACAGCGACACTACTGACAGGAAATTCAGACAGGCAATGTTGCGCGTCACTATTCCGCGCTACCACGTGAAATCAATAACCAATGAAAGTCGCTGTTGCATGGCCGGATGACGCTTCTGTCCAATCAACTCGCGTGTTCTTCAAATACGTCGAGTTCAGGAAGCGCTAAGAATCCCAAGCAGTGGAGAAAGTGAAGCCAGCTATACCTGGCTTGAAGTAAACTATCCAAAAATAAAAGCAAATTGCACTTTTTTGTTATTACATGTGACACAGATAACTGACATTTGTTAACGAGCTGCCGTTTGACAATGGGAGCAAACAACAGCACCCGTCGCGTGTCATTTGAATCAGACGAGAACGACAATATAACGGTGGTGAAGGGCATACGGGTAAGTGATATGATGGACCTTAGTTGAACAGGTGTTACATGGCTGCCTTAATCCAATGCTGTGTAATCCGAAAGCGTTCTGGAGTGGAAGTGCAGTCTTATGCTATAAAAAGTGCTACGTGGCTCAAAGGACGCAGACTCCTGGCAGCCTAGAAACTTTCATTTATTTTCATTCATTCATGAAGCGTAGAAGAAGCAAATGTGTGGTTAGGAACCCCTGCAGTGGCTTTGAGATTTAGTCTGAATAAACTTTTTATGTCTTTTTCGGAATGTTGACGTCACTTGCCTCGTGCTCTGCTGTCGGCTGCAAACGTATGGCTGTGTTGTAGATAATAATACCACTGATCAGCTGGTGATAAATATAGAGCAGAGCGGATCAGACTGTGGCGCTGTCTATTATTACTCAGTTGTTAAGCCAACGTGCGGAGACCAGTGCTATTTTGATGCTTATCTAAAAATGAAAAACACAATGTGTAGCTTTCTATACGAGCAGCAACAACATAGTTAAGCATTTAAGGAATGCACTTATTTCTTACCTTACCAAGAGCTGCATGAGAAGATTGATACCATTAATACTTCAGAGCTGAAAACTGAATAGCTAAGCGTGAAAACTGAAAACAAGGCAAAACCCATGCCAGTCCATCCACCCCAAGGTAAAAAATATCCCTAAAATTCCCACTAAATACTCCCTTAACTTTACAATGTGTTTGAGAGAAATCTATGAATAAAGTGTGGTATTATGCCTTTATTGTGATATCATCTGAATTTTCCATCTAAGTGTTCAACTTTTCTTCCACTCTCCTTTGCAGCTTTCTGAAAATGTCATTAAGCGCATGAAGGAACCTGAAGCTCCTCCAAAACAACAACAACCTTCTACCACTCCACCACCCCCAGCAGCTCCAACTTCTCCTCTCCAGCGGGGAGTGCCTCCCCTCTTTGAGCCCATTACCTCCTTTCCTTCCCCCCCTCCTCCTCTTGTTGAACCTGTTGCACCTCCAGCTCCTCCTCAGTCTGCCACAGAGTCTGTGGCTGCACCTCCACCTCAACCTCCTGTAGAAAAGGTAACAGCACCCACTGTAGCTGACATAGTTCCCCCATCTTCATTTCCCCCAGCTGCTGCTGCTGCTGACACTGGCGTTGTTGCTCCTGCTCTTGAGCCTGTAGCAACACCTCCTGTTCCTGCTTCTGTTTTTGCTCCTGCCGATCCCCTGCTTCCTTCCCCCTGCCCTGCTCCAGCTGTAGTGGAAGTAGTCACCCCGCTTGCTCCTCCTCCCCTTGTAGGTGAACCATCTCCTCTTAAAAATGAATCCACTGCTTCCTCCCTTCCACTTGCTCAACCTGTTGCTCCTCCACATGTGGCTGAACCCTTTACTCCTTCATCTGTAGCTGAGCCCTTATCGCCCCCTTTTCCTGTCAAGACTGAACCCATCACCTCTCCTCCCCCTCTTACTGACTCCGAAACCCTCTCCTCCCCTTCTGTTTTCGAGTCTGTCAACTTCGTGCCACCACAGCCTGCCAAGCCATTTGTTGCATCTCCCTTGCCTGAATTTAATGCTCCTTGTGAACCAGTTGCCCCTCCTCCTCCTCCTCCTCAGCCCAAAGTTGAACCAGTGCCCGAGTCCAAACCAGTCCCACCACCTCCTGCCGCATCAGTTGGTGAGTAAAAAAAAAATCACTGCTGGTAATACAAAAATAAATATATAAAGCATGCTGTTATTCTCACCGTCAAGAGTGACCAGAAAAATTTGAGGAAGAAGGAAGCTGACGTGGTTTGATTAATAACTTAAACAGCTAGTTATTCCAAAGATCAGACACGTGTTCCAGTTTTTCATAGATTTATGCAGTTGTAATTTTTGACCTATGAAGCAGCTCCGCAAACTTCCTTCTCTTCCCTCTTACAACCGATGGAAGTGTAGTTATAAAAAAACAAAAAAAATAAATAGTTTTTGGGAGTGACTCATTTTATTATGAAATATATGGGATGCTTCTTTACCTGTATGCTTAACTGCAAAGCAAAGGCTATGTGGGACTCATCTGTCCAGCTACAGTGAATTTTAATGATGTTTATTGTGTGGGTGTTTACTTTAAGCCACCTTAAGCTTTTTGCCTCCCAACTTTTCATGCAGATTGTAATCAGTCTTAATTTAAAAAATGGGCCCCACAGTAGCCTTGGTGATATTGTGATTCATTGCCATCCCCTAACTGTTAATGAAATGATTAATTCTAACTTGTACTAATGCTAATAAATTGATGCTGTAATTAGTGGGCGATGATTCTGCCTCGTCACTGTGAAGCTCAGGCTGTCATAATACCTCTTTTACCTTCATGCAGTTTGGAAGTAAAATAGTGAGAAACAGAAAATAATCATTCCGTTCCCCTTTGCTCTAGAGAGGTTTATACCATCTTTCACGTCTATGTTTTGGTATTCTGGTTCATTCTCACCGCTATCATCAGTGTCTTTTTTTTTAGCAGAGAAAACTCTCGAGGCCTTCCGTGTTCAGCAACAAGAGACTGCCGAAAATTGTCACATGATAGTGACCATATTGTAACATAGCTTCTTAAAAGTCAGAGAGCAAAAATTGACCTAAACAAGAGTGAACTGCGGACTTTAATTCACAGTATGAAATTCTTTTTGAATACTAATGTTGCTCTGTATTTCCTGGATGTTTAAAAGGGTAACCGTTTGTTTTAAATGTACCAATATGTGGTCAGTATTAGGCTTTCAGCTCGCTTCCAGTGCACAGTACACTGATAATGAAGGGATAATTGAGTGACAGTCAAAATGTGTGTGTACTGTCTCAGACACGGAGCTACAAGCTGACACTCTTTCCACTTTTCTTTTACTCAAAGTAAAGTTTTAGCCTTATTGTCTTGCTAGTGTGGGCGCATGGCCCTTATCCCTTGACATTTGTGGCGGAGGACATTTGAATGTTACTTGTTCATTACACAGAGCAGAACGAGCCGTAGGTGCAGATTCTTTCGAGGTTGGCATCCAGGGTGTGGGCAGGCTTCCCCATCCTTGACTGTGCTCAATCAGTAAGGTAATTAAAAAAGGCCAACTTATGCCACGCCACACTGACTCCAGTGATTAAAACGACACCTCCGCAGTTTCACACAACAAACCTCCAGGCCTCATTAAGGAAAGAAGGTGGTTGGAGAGTGTGTATGTGTGTTACATTTCTTTACTTTGCCAGTGGGCTTCCATGATATGACATAGAATTTTGTTTAACTACATAAGTAACATAAATGGACAATGTCCAGTTGCCACTGTCAGTCTTTTGAGGTTATTGTAGTTTAGTGGCATTTACAGTACTGCGCAAAAGTCTTGAGTCACCCCTCATTCCTTTACATTTTGCTGTTTGGACTTTTTGGAGCCTTTTGGGATACATTTTCCAGAATAGTTTTTTAAGCCACTGACCTATAAATCATTCAAGCATAAGAAATGGACCTAACTCAGTGTTGTGTCTACACATAAAAAAAATACTCAGCTTTAAATTGTTTCTTTAGACTCTTTGTTACTAGCAGTTTGTCACAGAAACACAACATTTTTTTCCGCATCTCTTCAGATGATTCTACAAACAATACCAAATAACACAGTTTGACAGGCATAAAGTGGTGTATTTATGCACCAAGAAGGTTATTACACCAGACATATTAGCCAAAAATATGACGTCTCCCCCGTAGTGATATGCCATCCTAGAGGAGTTGGACTGCCTGTGCAACTTCTATAGGGTCCATGTATCGTCTCATGCTACCAGTTTTGAACTAGACCCTTGCCAAATGCAAAACTAGTGAAAAAATAGCCAGAAAAGATGCGGAGGGAAAGAATGTCAGTGGCCTCCATCTGTAAAAGCATTCCTGTTTGGCCCCTCTACTGGACCTGTTGCTTATTTCCAACAAAACAGCTGATTAATAACCCCTTCTGCTACTTAACAGACCAGATCAATACCACAGAAGTGTAATTTACTTCATGCAATACACTGACTAAAGAGTGTTCCTTTAATAATTTGAGCATTGTATATTATCTGTAGTCTCGTTTCACAAATCTGTAAATGGTTAATTGCTCCCTGGTTAACTAGTATTAGTCTAGATATTGTTTTCATCTACAACTGTCAGCTGTAGATGGTTTTAAAGTAAATATTTTTACTAATCTTAAACTGCGGATCGATGGAGAAACGTTTTCATCAATAAACTACTTGATTTGCAAACTTGAAACTTTAAAGTGGCCCCCTAAAGTTGTTGTAGTAATTAAATGATCAATGTAATTTAAAGAAAAAGGCAGTTAAGCCAGTCCTACAGTCCTGAAGTCATTGTTGTCTTCTAATTTTAGAGCCAGTCATGCCCAGACTAACAAGTTCCTGCATGTGGATTTTGCCTTTAAAACATACAACACTGATGTGCTCTCTACTGTTCTTTTGTTGACTTGTGCTGCTTTTGTACCTTCTCACTCTGTTTCTTCTAGGCTCAGCCTATGATGTTGAAATCGGGGCTCTGTAGGTACAAAACCGTCTGTTGCAGAAGATAGTGTCGTTATTTATGATGCTAGCAGGATGTTTTCGTTCTTTATCGTGGTGCAGAATGAATTTGGAATTGATCAGATGCTTCTCTGATGTTACTACATAACAAGGACAAAGTTAAACTTCTTTAGTACACTCGAGAGTTCCAGCGCAATCCGCAAGTTTCCAGCAGTGCTGCATGTTCCAAGCAGCTTCCACATTGTTAGTCCAGGCTTTGATTCCCGTCAGCCTCAAGTCACAGAAAATGCCTTGGAAAAGAGCGGGAAGAGTGTTTTTTCTTTTATTTTTGTTATCAAGATGAATAAAGTTATAACTCCATTGTTTGCTCTAATTAGTTTTCAGATTGAAAGATACATTAAACAATAACTCACTTAACTTGTATGAAGCGTTGCTGTTATGATAAACTGTCTACTGTTTTCACAGTGGTCACCTGTCTGTTCCGGGACATTAATTTATCATTTCTGATGTCTTTCCATTTCCTTTCATTGCTCATTAAGTCTATAAATGCTAATGTGAAGTTTGATAAGAAGCACAGATCTCTTGGGACCGATAAAATACAGTCCTTATGCACACAGTGCAAAATAGTGTTTGTTTTGGCTGTATTACCATTTTTTTAATCAATGTATGTGGCTGCCTCCTGCAGGGCGTATTAGTCATACGACAGCAATGTGCGTCGACCTCTTTGCAAGGTCACCTTTATGCTTCCACGAGGAACCGAGTTTACAGAAATATTAAAAGAGTCGAGGGGGGGAGAAAAAAGCTAACTTGGGATGATTGATCAGGCACGCTCTTTTTAAGGAATAAAAGCAAAACAAAACGGTATGATGAATGTGAATGTGAATCTTGTTAAAAATGTTGCAAAGTTCAGCCCAATCCTCAAAGGGTGTGACCTTAATGAGGCGGACATTGATTATGTGCGTCCACGAGAGTTGGGTATTGAGTGAAGCGCTCAGCAGGTCGGCTGTCTCTAAATCATGGCCTGAGTCAGTATGTGTGCGCTGATTACACTGTAGTCAAGGTTGAACCTCCTACACCTTCTCCATTGTGCTATAAATATTCATGTGCCAGAGCCCACACACTGCTCTGGACTAATAGCCTGCTTAAAGATATCTCCCAGGTGAGGCAAGAAGAACTGGGGGGGGGGGGGGGGGGCGCCCTACCTTTGG
>VUQG01020343.1:45599-60485 GCA_015106755.1 Etia nguti
CCGTATACGTTTGTGCATAAATGTTATGTTTTTCTTGTTGTCTCTTAGAAACCATCACTTAGATTGTGTCCCATTGCACAAGATTTTGTTAACAGGAATAAAAGAGAAAATCAGATGATCCGACTTTTACCTGATTGCCGGGGCTGCTAGTTTCCTCTCTGCGTTTTCTTTTCTCCTCCTCCTTTTTTCCTATTTGTATATAGTGAAAGGTGCACAGTGATTCGACTAAGCGCGAGGTGGAAACGTGAGGAAGTGGTAATGTTACAGATTATGCCCTCCACGCGGGTCCTGGGGTTAATGAAACTTCTGATGAGAAACGCAATTTGCCTTCGTCTATTATCTCCACTGCCAATAGCCCCGCGCTCCACCGCCTCGCCTCGTCGTCTTTCGGTTTTTCCACAGGGTTTAGTGATTGGTGGAAATGGGAAGGAGGGGGACATGTCTAAAAAGATGATGAGTTTTTAATCTTTTTAACATTTACATGTCCTACTCAGGATTGACACGGGCTCTGTCGATCTGGAATTGTCTCTGACCCCAGCCAGCCTCCCTCAAGGACCCCAGACAGTGTTTATCATATCAGAACCTGTTCTCTTGCCGACCCCGCTAGCAATCTGAAGCTTCTTTCTGTAGGGCTGGAGAGGATGTGGTGATAAATGAGGAGTTGCTTAAGAATGCCTGAACTTGGAGGACTTTCAAAATCTTACTCTTCATAGTGTGCTACTACAGGGTATATATATTCAGTATAAATGTAAGATATTCTAAAGGGCAGTTGATGCTGAAACGGAAGCCTTACCTTTAAAGTTCATAAAGACAGGGCTCGACCTGCGACTTTAGCTGCCAGTTTTGGTATCAGTCAAATCCAGCCGGTAGTAAGGCAAAGATTTTTTTTTAAATTTTTTTATTTGGATAGATTTCTATCAGCTAGATAATAATTAAAAGCTGTGTGGGTGATTGTGGGATAAAGTGCTTGAGTGTTCATTAGGATAGTCATTAAATTTAGTATTAAAATAAAGTATTTCGCATTGTTGACTCGCTGTTTTAATACCATGGGAATTCCCATAGGTGATTTAAGAAGATAATAAAACGCTTGCGTTTTGAGGTATGATGATGTCCTGTATCCAATCAATATACAGGCACTGTTTCTAATTTTTTTGTTTTTTTGTTTAGATGCTCAGATATTTACAGTACTGTGCAAAAGTCTTCAGCCTATACTATGGCTGTCAAGCTGTGTTTTTGGTGGCATTTTCTAGTTCAGCTAAAGAATGGGAACAGATGATGTGTTTTTTGTGACAGGCTGCTAAGTGCCTAAAGATACAATTTAAAATGGGTTCTTTGCAAAGTTGTCTGTTACGTGCAGGCACAACACTGGTTCATTCCTTGAGTTAGGTACCTTTCCTATGCTCGAATGATTCATAGGTCAGATTTAAGTGGTTTAACAAACAAAAAAAATCATTCCGGTGAAAACGGTCACTTTACCGTGTAGAGTATATTTGTTTTTTTCCGTTCCGTTTCACTAAAATAAATGAGCTCCTGAAAACATTGTCATGTGAAGATTCTCTGTGGGTTCATCGCATTTAATCAGTTATTTGGTTTGTTGTTGTCAGAAAAATATTGAGCAGGTCATCGACCTTTAAGGTATAAACTGTTGATTTCTATTAGGATTCAGAGTCACTGTCTACAGTCTGCAAACGCAAAGTCAAAGATGACAAACTATGCGGTGATCTTTGTTGACCACATCACAGCATTAAGGTAATCAGAATGAATAGCTAGCCTGACATTACAGTAAATATGATATTGATGAGAAATATTAATATTGATCGGTGAGTTGCCGGTTTCTCGTAGTCAGTAATTTCCCATGTAACTCGAGTGTACATTTCCATTTTCACAGGATTTTTTGTGGGTAATCTGAGTCTATTTCATAATGTATCGCAACATCACAGCATATTTCGCACCTATCATAAAACATAATTAATATGTGTTACTTGGCAAGCCTATGGCAGAACCTCTGTCAGGATTTCAGACCTACAGGTTTGTCTCTCCTCTGCTGCTTTTAACAGAGTTGTAATTAGACTCTCCTCCGCAGTGAGATCAATGGTGCTTCTGAGTGCAGTCAAACATGATGGATATTACTTTCTCACACTGTGGACAGTAGGTGACAGAAGCCTCTGCCTTTAAAGATATGCTATGCAGCACAAAAGTTGTCAACTGTCAGTCACCGCCTCTGTTTATTCTCGTGTTTCTTCTGAAGCCCTGTCAAACTGAACCTTGCTCTGTGTGACTCTTATTCATTCGCTTTACTGTAAGTAAAGACGAATCCTCTGAAAGTAAAGAGATGGCCCATATACTCATAGTGTGAGCTCATGTTATATGTTGTTTTCTGCAGAGAAGACAAGTGTATGGATGTTAGAAATCAGAGAATCATTCAACTTCTGGTTTGAGTGTTTTTTAAGTGGGAAAATTAGTAATTGTCTTGTGTTACGAAGCTGCTGAAGTACCGAAATTAGATTTCAGTATTCATGGCACGGGTTGCATGAACTACAGTAATATCTTTGTACAGTGTAAGTATCATGACCTTATTTCTGTTTTTACATCGAACCACGGGTAACAACATTGTTTCACACACACACATGTTTTAACTGTGAAGCAGAGGTTTGACTGAGCGACATTTAAAACATTTAATTACGCTGTTGTATTTTAATCTGAAATTGTGACTTTGGCTTTTAAACAGAACAATGTAAGTCGTGATGGGCTTAAATTTAAATCCTAAGCATATGTTATTTTAAAAAAAGTTAATTAAAATTCACATTAAAGTGAATAACGCAATTTGAGGAATTGTTGGCATTCTAATGCTTAAGCTATTTTCCAGATATTGAAAGGGAATGATTAAGGAATCCAGTTGCTGCTAAATCCATATGTTGGACAGATGTGAAATAATGATTAGAATAATGACTCCAAAACATAACAGCTTTTTAAAATGTAAGATTTGCTTTAAGACTTTTTTTTTTTCTGTTTGTTTCACAATCCCAAGATGGCAAATACAGAACGGCTGGGTATATTTCTGCTCTTATTGTTTTCTCCTAGTGTTAATCTGATTAATCTGGAATCAAGTTTGCGTTTCCTGTTGTTACCACATGTTTTCAGGTAATAATAGACTCTGACAATAGGGATTATGCTATCTAACTAATGCGTTGTGAGAGTAATCTTGACAGACTCAGACACCCCCCCGCCCTTCTATCACTGCAGTGGTGCAGCACACTGCATGGTGCTTCTGTCTTCAGAGCACGTTTTGGCCTGGTCGCTGGCTGGCATCTTTACTTTCATGCTTAATTACCTGCCAAGATAAACCGCCGAGGACATGGAGTCATACACGTATGATGTCCATGACATGAATATATGCAGACGGGGTGGCATGGCGCGAGTGTATACACTGCTTTGTATGTGTTTAAGCCATATGTGTACTTTCATTTTGTTGGCTTAAGTTTGTTTTGTGACTGTTTTTGACACCAGCTACACATACAGGCATAGGTACAGCTGGAGGGACCAAGCTTTCTGTGCCAATTCGCTGCACTCGGTAAACACTCTGTAATAGAGCTGAAATTGTGTCTCGATTGACAAAAATAAAACTGGCGAGAACTACTTTATTTAAAAATAAGAGTTTTAGCCACTTTTTCATAGGTTTCAATGTATTTTTTATTTATTTTGGTCCGTATCCTATCATTTTGGACTTTTTGTTTGCAACCACAAGACATTTGTAGACTTAATCTTTACGGTGAGAAATTATAGTCTTTAATTTTTCATTAGCATAACATCTGTCTTCATTTCTAACATTTTGAAACCAGATGATTAATTCATTCATCAAGCAGATTAGTCAGTAATGAAAATAATCATTAGTTGCAGCCCTGCCCGACAACAGTTTTTTGTCTTTAAGCAATTTAGCAACAAACTACTCCGCTTAGACAAAACACAGAGTGCGTACATGCACTGAATCATCACTGGTTAAATGTTTAATCTGAACTGCACATTTACTGATTGGTGCAGCTTTTCATGTCCACAAACAGCAGCTGTTTACTTAGATCTCTTATCTTTAACTCTCTTTCTTTGTCTCCTTTTTCTCTTTTTCTATCAAGCCGGTGAGGAGGCCCTGAGGAAGAAGATCGCTGATGAGCTGTATAAAGACTTGAAGCAAGAGAGGGCCAAGGTAGAGCAAGAGCTGCAAGCCTGGTGAGATGAATGCACAGAAATATGTGAAATTAGTCTTTGTTTGATGCCTTATTTTTGATTGATTGCTGAAATTAAGATTCTTGGTTTTCATTAAAGTCAGAATTTTGGATGTTCCCTGTGTGTTGGATATTTTGTCTATTCCCCCCACCCACCACCACCACCTTCTTCTCCTTGTGGGCCACGACAGCTGGAGTTAAGCTACTGCAGTAGTGTCAATTTCTCTTCCAGGTTTTTATAAGAAACCTCAGACATTTTCAGATGTGACCATTTTTCACTTTCATTAATAGTCAAAAAGGTCAGCACCAGTCTTTCCGTTCCCCGCTGTTTCCAATTTACCTCTCTTCCGAAGTGCATCAGCACTTTTTTTTCCCCTCCCTGTGTTTCTCCCCTTCTCTCATTCTCTTCTGATCAATTAATCATGTCTGAGAAAGGGGGGCGCTATCCTGAGATAATTTCCTGGGTGTTGAGTGGGTGATTCATTAGCCCTTCCTGATGAAGAAACGCACTCTTCATGTGAGGGGCACATTCCAGTCTCCATCTCTCGCACTCCTCTTCTCCACCCTCCTTTTATTCTTTCCCTCCTCATCTATCCTTTTCTTTTTCCCCCTAAAGTAGCAGGTGTACATACCATAATGTTGGATAATCGAGTTGCTCCCTCTCTTTAATGGGCCTGGATGATGTTGAATGAACAACTGTAATGAGGCTCTAAACACGCTCTTGTACGGTATTGGGGGGTTGGGGGGGTGGGCAAGTCTTTGAATACGAGGCGTTAGGTAGTGTTAGCCTGGTGATTAGCCTCATTTTTTTGAGGCTCATTCGAGATGAGAGAGAAATTAACAAGTGGTTTTGAGAAATCTTTTGTCTATTGATTTTCTTTTTCTTTTTCTGGTCATTTTTTATGTAACTGCTTCCTGAAGCTCACTTATTGATGTCTGTTCACAGGAGTAAGTGCCTAAAAATTACGCCCTCCTAGCAATTAACTGAAATCATAGTTGGCTTTCAAGTCCTCAATTCTTGTTTGTGCTTGGCATGGGCTGCATTTTCTTTAGAAGTCTTAACTGAACCGGAATGGTAAACAAGCAGTTAGCCTCGTGTTAGTTGCATGTGTGCGTGTGGGTGTGTAGATGCATATTCAGATCACTGTTTAATGTGGCCTTTTTTGCCATTTGCTTTTTCTTGGATCCGTTATTTGCTCATTATTTCTGTCCATTTGTATTACTGTCTATTCATGTTCCTAGTTAGCAGCTGGCAGGCAATAATACATGGAACAGCTTTTAAGGGTATTCTGGGCTTTGAAGAGAGCTTTTAAAGGGAGAACTGGCTAAACAGTTAGTTCAGATTTCATAGGGATTATGTAGCATCTAATTCAAGCCCATTAAACTCACATCCTGTTACATATTTACTCTACTTATGTGTGGCATGTGTGTCTGACTGTTCCTTTTTGACTCGTGAGACAAGGGGACAGGTAGAAGAATAATCAACACACTAAGCACATTTTTAACTGGGTGCTGTAAAAAACTGCCTTTGGGTTGTGACAGTTCAGAGACTGAATCTGCAGGGGAAACAGTCTTGAGTCATGGGCTTGGCCCCTCTGTCAAACTGTAACACAGACAGCAGAGGACAGAAGCGGTGCACCTGCGAAAGACAAAAGTAAAATACAGTAGAGGCTCTTGCTATTTATTAAAAGACTGTTCTGGTGCAAGCATTTTCACTGCAGTGTGTTGGGAAACCTTCAACAGCCTTCAGAGATGTACTCACCAAATGGAAAATCTATCTTCATTTGGTGCACGGTGGGTGTTAATTTTAGAGCCTTTCTGACACCAAATGTTTTCCTATGTAATCGGATTATAAAAGCAGTGTTTAAAAGGCAAGACCAACTGCAGCCAGTGGGGTTTGCAATGGAAAACAAATGTTCTAATTAAAAGGAGCTAGTTGAGGTGGTTCAGACAGCTGGCTAGGTTTACCTCTTGGGCATATCCTAGATAAGATGTTTTGGGCATGTCCTACCAGGAGGAGGCCCAAGGGTACTTGGGATACACAGGAGAGATTATATCTCTTTGGTGACCTGGGAACGCCATGGTGTCCTCCTGGAACAGCTGGAAGAAGTGTCTGGGGAGTGGGAGGTCTGGGCGTCTCTGCTTCGACCGTCATTGGCGTTACGGTTGTAGATTGGGATGAACTTTTCTTTCTTTCCTTTGTTTTGAATTAACATCAAGTCATAATAACAGCACCTTCTCTATTGTAAATACGTATACATATTTATCATTGCAGTTGTATCTTCTGACCTGCCTCAGGGCATTTGTTCTTTATCAGTTATGTTCAATGAAATAAGCTACATGAACAGTGGAAGTTAAAAGCGTATTTCAGGCCTGCTTATAGAACAAATATCTGGGTGTGCATTCGAAGTTAGTGAGGGTTGTCTCGACCTGTGCAGATCCCAGTGGAAAAACCTGGAAACTATTTTAATAGACGTCAAGCCACATCTTTACTGATACATACTGAGGTGTCAAAACTACTTAAAGGTAGAGGGGAAATCGTCAGATGTCATCTTTATGGGCGAAATAGTTAAAATATTACATTAAAAGAAACAGACAGCACTTTCAGCTCTGTGCTTTACACCATACTTAAAGATTAAAAGTGACTTCCTCTCCTTTTTGCTAACATAAGTGAACTTTGCTGGACATAAATAGATGAGCGGAACACATGGTCTTTTTTCCCTCATCTGGGTTGTCAAATCATGACTAATTTGCTGTAATATTTCATCCTCTCGCAGTGCAGATGTGCAGATAGTAACTACTGTATGGTAGTGTTATATTGTTAAAGGCAAACAAGGCATAGTGAAGGTGGTCACTGCTGGATTGAAGACACAGCGAGGACTCTCTAATTGTTTTCTTTTTCCCTCCTCTAGAAAATTGGAGTAACAGGTAAAGTTGTTTTTTTGGTGTGAAAGTGTATCAAAGCGAGGCCAGCAGGACTGCTCGTTATCTCACTGCTCACTAGTTAAAGAATCCTGCAGTGAAACTGCAGCACCGCATGAATACAGATAAATGGAACAATATTTGAGGAGAACGGATTTACACAAGATGCATGAGGCCAAATTGTCAAGGTCATATTCAATGCAAATAGTCGGTTAGGATACCAGCAGAGTTGGATTTTATTCATATGATCTAATTAATTATAAGTCTTACAGATTCATTCAGGATTGAAAAAAACTAACAGAAACAGTCAAAAGTCTTGTTACTTAATACGATGAATTGGCCTTTTTCCTATGATTGCTAGTTTTTGGTTACTCTCCTATTTCTCTCATTTAATCTTGTTTCTTGTTTTCATTCTGCGCGGTATCACTGTTCAGGCAGACAGTTCCTGGGATATTCGAGGATTGGCGGTGTTTAGATTAGGCAGTATTTCTTGTGCTTGGCTCCGGGGGCGTAAATGAACTCCGGAGATCTGGCTTTGCATGTTTTGCTCTGGTAGGAGTGAAGGAAGAACTCTGAGTTCTGAGTTCATTTAGGTGCAGCCTAAACTGATTTGTTGCAAGGAGCGGGTGCAGGGAGAAGATTTGCCTCTGCCGTTTCTCTGTGAGGCATCAGAGCAGAACGACTCAGAGAAAAGGATGAGAGAAGGAGGGATGAGGGTAAGAGAACTCTTACACCAACCTGACTCTGCTCTGTAATGCTCTGCATCACTGTTTGATCCAGTTCTTCTTCTCTCTGTTATTTTTTTCAAGTTTTCCTCCCTGTTGCCATTCTTGTACTTGCACTTTAGTCTTCTTCTGTCTTTCTTTCTTTTTTCATTATCTCCTGTATCCTTTTTATTTATGTCAAACTCTCAATACTTTCCCCCCACCCCACCGTCTCATGTCCACCCTCGCCCTCTCACAGCCACCCTCCCCATGCATCAAATGCATGTGTTTGAATCTCCAACTCTAACACTCAGAGGTTAGTTGTTATGAAACTTCTTCCCATTATTTCAACATGTAGTCAAGCAGCCTGTGTTGGCTTGTGCAATATAATTGCATGTCAGACTTTTGAGTGAGAACACTGACCTTCTCTCCGAGCTTCCGTCTTCCCACCCTGTTAACCATGGCGTCTATTAAATTCTTTATTGCTCCTAGATCAGACGCAGACGGTCTATCCTACAGAGTGTAACATTTTGTTTATTTTTATCTTTTATCTTCACATCACAGACATGTGCTGAAACACGCACACACAAAGCTGGCACAACTTTCAGAAGACTTTGAAAGTTGTGAGGTTATTTAAAAACTAACAAAGGTCCTGAATTTGACGTGATATAGCCCGCATTGTTTCTGCACAGTAATTATATCCCAAATTGCATCTGAATCGACAACATTACTAGTCTGACTGCCCTATTTACTGTTTCATCTTTATCACGTTCTGTGAATAATGTGATGTAGCAACTTTGTAGTAGTGTCACATCCACAGTAGTAATAATAACAATAGAGATGATGAGAATAAAAGTGGTTTTCCTAATATTTGTAATCATATATTTTGTTTAGCCCTTTTAAACGGAGCTCACAAAGACCTGTACAAGCATACAAACAGAATAAAAACAGTACAGATAATGAACGACTGTACGCCCACGCCACATGCATCCAAATAATCAAACAGCTGCTTAGTAGATACTTTGAATCTAACCATCCCTGACACTGTAGCTATCACCAGGAACTACCTGTATTATGATAAAAATAATCTGGCTAGAATACCCATAATAATACCCTAAATGGACCTATTATGCTCTGTTCCAACTCCATGTTTTAGTTTTTGCACTCTGCTAGAGCAGCTGTTTTACAGTCATGTGGAAAAAGATTTTAGTTGTGAAAAACTATGTACACCTCTTAATTCAGTTGCTTTAACATTAGAAGGACATTTATTAAGAATAACTTAAAGTAATAGTTTTTCTGTATGATTTTATCAGGCTCCAACATCACTGTGGATGTATGATTGGCACAGCATTTCAGTTTTAAGTTCTGGACTTTATTTCATTGTAACACCTTGATTTTTCTTTTTTCTTTTTCAGCCGTTCTGTTGTAGATTTTCTGCTGTCGTTGGAATCATTGTGCTATTGCATGACCTAGTTTGGCCCAAGCTTTAGTTGTCAGACAAATGGCCTCATATTCGACTCTTGAATACTTTGGTATACAGAGGAATTCATGGTTGAGTTAATAACTTAAAAGGTGCCCAGGTACTGAGGTTGCAAAACCTTTTTTTTTCACAGTTTTTCTGAGCATTGAAAGAGAAATTGCACACTTGATGCTCCGGACCAGCAAAATGATAAAAGGTCTGCCTTTATAGAAAG
Source organism: Etia nguti (assembly GCA_015106755.1). Taxonomy (NCBI): domain Eukaryota; kingdom Metazoa; phylum Chordata; class Actinopteri; order Cichliformes; family Cichlidae; genus Etia; species Etia nguti. The sequence continues at coordinate 55,137 of VUQG01020343.1, forward strand.
GTCAAACTTGCTTTATCACTCACTTTATCAAGTGCATTTGCTTAACAGTACCTGAATGGTACTTGCACTCTTAATCAGTAAGGGTGCGCTTAGTTTTTCCCAGAAAAGCATACAGTCCTTCTACACAGCCCTGTGTCTGAGATGACCACAAAACTGGAATCCTGCAGAGCCAAAAGTAGAAAGAAACTGTTTGAAACTGAGCATTTAGAGCAACCCTGAAGCCTGATATAGGGACTACATATTGATATACTGACATGGTTATTTGGACCTTTTGTCATGTTTTTCCCTGTGTTGATGAATTAGCGCTTGTTGGGAAATGTGCAGGTTAACAAAGGTGATTAAATCAACCAATCCCATAACGTACCCTCTATCCCCTCCTAACAGTTTTAATGCTGCTTTTTAGTGATCTTTTTTGATATTATATGTATTTCTTGCATTTTAAAAAGCTGGGAGTATGTATGGCTGACACTTTGATTAGGCCTCTCTCATAAATTGTAAAGAATTAAGTGTCTGTGGAACTTCTCTGTAAAATAAACCTCCCGGTAAAATAGAACTCAAAAATAGTACTGCCAGTGAGTAACCTGGAAACACCTTGCAACAGTACTTACATGCCCTGCCAAACAACCAAACCAAATCAGCAGCTAGGTGGCAACTACACTTGAGCACTGAACCCTATACTGGAGATTCCTCGATAATTGCAGTGAGCATCTTAGAAACAATCTGTTCGCATCCCTGATAACTACCCTGACACCGAGAGCTTATAGGGCAGCACCAGCTGTAAGTGAGCACCCTTACAGTTCTTTTGGAAAATAAATTCAACAACAACAATATCTTGAGCTCACAGACTGTAGCAATGAGAACATATCTTTCTCAACATATCTGTATATGTGTGTGTGATGCAGTCATTTCAGTCTTTCATTTTCTGCATGATGAGATCTTTTCTATAGAGCTCTTTCTTCCAAATGATGCCTCTTGTAAAATTAATCATATTATTGCAAAACTACTCCTATCGCCAATTTATTAGGCCAGTACCAATGGCATTGTACTGTAAAACAACAAAAAAAACCCCAGACATCTGGATTTCTTAGTATGGAAGCATACTGCTGACGTATTCGGTTATTTTTATTGAGTCTGTCCACTCTAGCAGCAAATCTAATATCTGTAGAATCGGTTGTAGGGAGTTTGGTTGTTAAAATGTCATTTCTAATATCATCCCAGTGTTTTAGCTACATAAGACACTCCTGCACAGAATGATAAGCATCAGACCTCTGAACTTATTCTGCTCAGCTGGGAGTTGGAGCTCCATGTACTTTATCTGGTAGGAGAAGAAATCAGGTGAGAATGAAAGTGTTAGCTACTGATGAGGCTTGATTGTAGCTCCTAAGACTATTGCGATTGTGTCTTTATAGTTTCGGGTAAAGTAAGAGTGGGATAAGGCTTTTATGTTCTTTCTGCTGTTTTCTGCATTAATCTTCCCACGAAACTGATTGTCAGGGTGTAAGCATTTATATGCAACTCTGCTACAGTGTTTGATAGCACCCACTGTCAGGTGCGGTGTATGTGCGCATTTGTGTGTGTCAGAGCGAGTGCATAGCTCTATAAAATATTCATAGCCAGCGTTCTGCGACATTATTCCTTACATCAATATTGCATTGGGCCTTTAAATGCTTTTGTTTCAAGGCACTTGGGTTGAGCTTGCACTGCTATGCAGGCCTGTCAGAATCCAATACTGTATTGAGACACATCTTGTGCAGATGACAGGTAGACAACAGGAAGGATTAATGGGTGAAGAGCTGAGGAGAGAGAAGGATGATGACTAATGTTGAGTTAACAGGAGGCATGGATTTAAACTTTCCTTTGTTTTGATATTTGCATAAAGGTAATGATATTAGGTGGATATAAATAAAATCGGCATTTGCGAAATGTACTTTCTACTCATTGTTTTTGACTTTTTGTTTTTGGAAAGTGTGATGACTATGGATGACTATGCACACAAAGCTTGCCTTCAATTCATCTCCAAAACTCAATGTATAATTTTTCCTGTATGAACTGCCACAGATCTGATATCTGCCAGATTTAAAAATAGTGCCCTAAAGAAGTGAAGTGTGCCTTAGACCATCTGTTCAAGGTCACCTCACGAGTGTGGCGAGTTCTTTTCTGGAAAGGTCGACACAGTTCGACCCACTTGTGCTCTGTTCCTCTTCAAAATAATGATTCCTCAGTGGTTCTGACTTTCCATCTTTCTGTTTTTAAGGCTTGAGCCAGGGAACAATCAAAGCCCTGGTTACTTGGCCAAATGATTCCCTCTTTCTGTCCTGAACCCGGCCAAACATCATCCACTTATCCTCCAAAGACATGATATTCTTCCCTTCTCCTGCACTCTGTACGTGTTGTTTTTTTTTCTCTCTCCCTCTCCGACTCTGGTTCAACCATTCTCTACCTCAAAGCCCCTCTCTTCCTCCTAGTGTCAATCTTCTACAGTCGAATGAAAAATGCGTCCAATATCCCAGAGACAGGGCAATAATGACTGGAAAGCAATAGAGGTGAAGCAGACAGATAGCATCCTGCTAGTGATAGCAGTCTTTGCTTGGGTTAGCACTTGTGAGGAAGTCGGTAAAAAAAAGATTTTTTTGCTGGGCTGTCTATTTTCTTAGCCCTCTTTCTTTCTTTTGTTCATATGGCAGCTTTTGATACTGTCAGGATCTCTTATAGATTATATGAATCGCTAATATTTTTTAGTTCACTTAGACCCATGGAAAAAAACAATATTTCATAGAAAAACACAAACCATGCTATTTTAAAGTTTCCTTATCATCTATTCGAGAACTTATTAACCTTTTTTGCATGGCAAATGGCAAACGTCTCATTGGGTACATTTTTATTGAATTCTATTCTCCTAAAAGTGTGAAACTTGGCATGTCCTAAATGTTAAATTTGTAGCTTTTAGTGACCCACATGACTGAAACCAAACCCTTTTTCTTGAGAAAAGTGATATACAGTCAGTCATGTGTCATAGTTTTAGCAATAGCTTCTTGGATAAAGGTAGCTTAGGTGCATTAGCAGTGCAGGCAGGGAAGCGTGGATCGGAGGGGAAATGGTGAATGTAAAAGGCCATTAGGAGGCACCCTGTGTGTCTGTGTGTGCGTGAGTCGGAGCCTGATGATGGATGGAGTCTGCTGACGTGTGCAGCCCAGTGGACTGTGAGACTGGACATGGCTGGTCTCTCTCCATCTCTTTCTCTCACTCTGTGCTTCACTTCTTCTTTGCTTCACTTCCTCAGGGCCAAACATGTCATGTCGCCACTGCTCACACACTCTCCTTACTTTTGTCTCTCTTGCGGGCTTTTCATCTGGGTCCCCATCTAACCTTACTTTATTCAACATTTAATGGCATTGCAGCTTTTAGACATCATGCATACTTTAATTAGCCCGACCTACCCATCATTTCCTCAAAGCACGTGTCTTGGAATGGTCAGTTAGTCAATTCTGTCCATCATGGTTGTCTAAATGTTCGGTGTATTCACAAGTGAATGAAGAGATAATGTGATTTTTGAAATGGAATAAAAGATGAAATCCTATCGGGTGTTTGTAATGTCAAGAAAATATAGCCATGAGTTGAGGAAGCCACCCATGACTCTCACTATACTCTTGCTGTGTAGGACGATCCATTTAAATTATCATAATGAGCCATAATGCACAAACCTGATGAGGCTGTAAATGAGTCATTTAACTTTTCTGTACTTGAATTCTTGTGAAGAGATGGAAAAAAAGGGAAGAACTACTTATTCTGATGAATCCCAATTTATAGACACCTGCTGTGATTTTAGCAATGTCTCCTCATTGCTTATCACACAATAAGAGATGAGTGAGACCTCTGCTGAGGTTCGTAGATGGCTGATTCATATGTGAAGGAATTTGTTTTGACTCATTTTCATTCATGTCAAGAATATTTTTCGGGGCTTTCTTTGGATCTTTGTGATGCAGATGTTTGTTAAGAGCCTCACCATCTTCTTTCAGTCTGTCATAATTCAGATTGCCTCTCACTCTGTCTGTTCTGTTTATTTTACCTTGCTGTGACTGTTTGATTCTGAGCAGAGGAAGACTTTCAGGGTTTCAGGGATGTTCCTCCTTATTCAATCAAGCACACTGTCACCGAATAGGGAGTGCGTTGCTAGGCAACTATGAGAACCCAGTGACAGGGTTCAAATGGTGGTCCTCTGTCTGCGGAGTGCGTACTGCCTCAGTCTATACTACTGCTTCATAAGGTTGATGTTCCTTTTTTGTGGTTAAATGCTAGCGTTTTCTATTTATTTACTGTAAAGTCACTCTTCGGTTTCACTATAAAGAATTGATAAACTCTGATAGAAATCTGATAAATGGTTTCAGTTTCACTTGACTGTGAGTTTTATAACTTTTTATTTTTGATTGACCCTTACTTCTCAAAGCTGTCCTTTTTTAGGAAGCTGTGCAGTAGCAAAAACATGAGTGTGGATTAACCTTTAAAGCTAAAAAAAATTAGCCCACATGAAATTGGCAAACAGTGCAGTTCCTTGATTTGCCACTTGAGGCTGGCTCCAAAAGCAAGTTAGTTTATAGGCTGCGTTAAAATGTAAATAAACTTGTTTACAGCCTCTTACAAAAAATAATTTTGGTCTGTATAGGAAATTCTCTCTTCCTAATGTGGAAAATGTCATTATTTTTAATTATAATTATTTATTATTGTTAGAAATATACTGGCTAGGAGGTAACCTGTCTGCTAGGCTTCCACTTATTTAATTCTGGTCACTGGATTGGACTTCTCTATCATGGTTTTTGGTGTTCATGTCTTTTGAGTATGTAATGTTCTTATTATGGCCAAAATGCTAAAATCAAGCTTTCAGAATCGGACTTTGCAAACCGGTGGGTGACGTTGGAGTGGCTACTTCTGTCTTTTACATACAGTCTATGGATTTATGGATGTATTTTGGATTAAAATAAAAATTCATATACAAAAATATTTGCCAATAGCTACTGTTTGCTTCACTAGCACTGTATTTATATTTGAAACCTTTTATTTGTTTTCAAAAGAACTGCATGTCACGTGAACATAAGTAGTCTTGTAAACACTGAAGAACCTGATTTGTTGTCCTTTGAAATGAAATAACATAGAAAACTGGATTTTGAAGCGCCACATATACAGACATGTTGTACCAATGTAACAGATTTTCTCTCTCTAATGTGGAAGCATGTATGAATGTACAGTAAGTTAAATAATGCTAATCATGCTAATTTATACATGAAATTATGACATTTAAATGGTTTTAAAGGTGTAGGAATGTTTGACTTTTTTTTTTTTTTTTTTTGATGATGA
>VUQG01020343.1:65803-78456 GCA_015106755.1 Etia nguti
TTGGGGGGGGGGCAGCACAGGACGGGGGAACACTGGAAATGTGTTGACGTTGGTTAGAAACGTAGCAAAATGTGTTCCTGCGTGAACTTGGTGTTTTCTTTAATAAAAAATAAACGAGCAGACATAATTACTGTTGAGATAATTCAGTATTATGCTTATTTATACTCTTAATGCTCTTATTCACTTATTTTACGGTTGCTTGTCCAAAGGAGAAAAAATATTTAAGATCGGAGATTAAACTGGCTGTAAGTAAATGACAAAGCCTCACGATTCATACTGAAAAGCTAAATCACAACACTTATTGTTTTAACTTGCACTTGCTGGGTAACATAATGAATGCAGTTTCTTCTCATCATGTGTTCACTTGATATATTAATGTGGAAGAAGTGTGATCGGGAGCTTAATGTAGCAGAGATGGCTTAACCATAAACCTGAATTGGATAACAGTTCAATTAGTGCTTAATTGAAAAGGCATTAACAATGAGTAATATGTCCTCCTTTTTAGTGGGTACCAGCTGAAGAGAAAACAGAAAAGACCAGTATATAAATCAATATAAATATAATTTTGTCTTTAGTTACTGACAGATCTGTGCTTTTGGCAGAGATCTACACAGACATGGCCTGAATGAGTCATAGAGGTCTTATTCACAGTGTGCGTCCATCTGTCACTCCACGCATCTGTGTTTTAATACAATCATAGACCTTCGCTGTCCCCTCTTTTGATTTTCAACGACTTCGCTCCCTGCAGAGCCAAACCGGTCTTGTGGTCTATCAATCACTTGGCCATAGCGTCTCACCCAGACACAGACTCTAACCCTAAGGCAGGCTTTTCAATCAAAGCAAGAGTCATCAATCTTTTCTAGCTTTAAACAGTTGTTTGGGTGGGGTAATGTTTTGTCTGCTATTATCAAACTGGTCCAAAACACTCAGATTTTTCATTTGTTTTACTTTTTATTCCACCCCGATGACCTGTAGCACGAAACCTTAACCTTAAATCTACTGTAGGATTGCATTAGCTTTAGCTGAAGGATAACAAATGAACAAACAAGCAAAAATGAAGACTCTTATTGAGTTGCATGTTCATCGGCTATATTACTGATAAATTTAGTGGCTCTTACCGATTTATCGACTAATATTAGTTATTTGCCGAGCTATCATCATTAGTGTTTTAATGGCCCTTACATCAAAATAAAAAGTAAAGAAGACATGGGAGAAACACCCTTCAACAATGTTATGAGATTGTCCAGCAGATGACAGGAAAGTTCAGGAGGACACTCTCAGAACTTTCCTATTGACGTTGCACCTGTTTTAAACACCTCAAACAAAACCACCAGCTGATCTGACCAACCATACATAACAATTATTAGGGGAATTTGTTTACATTTTGTGTGCCTGAAAGAAAACAAACATATCAGTCAATATTTCATAATATTGTATTTTTAGATTCCCAATGTAGGTTTTAAAATCGGTAACAGTATTTAAAAATAGGTATATAATGTGTATAATTGAAGAAACTCTCATGCAATTCACATTTTTAAAGTTCTCAAATCATAAATGAGTATATATATTGTTAACAAACCTTCAGTGTTATCAGTAAGATTTAATAAATGAACCGTAGTATTAATGATGGCTCAGTAGATACTTACTAGACATTTCTAGACATGGCTAATCTCATATAGCCATTTAAAGCTGCTTTACTTTGCCCATAGTTGTTGCTCATCTGCAAGAAGCTTTGAAACCCACCTCTACCACAGTTTATTTTTTTATTCTATTACTGACTTAATGAATGCTGTTTTCTGTGTTTCTGGGGTCTTGCTGGGGCTCTCTCCCTCTGCCTCTGGCTTTGTGTGTATACAGGCCAGGAGGTGTGCTCACAATTCCTTGAGATTTCCATGTACTGTGTGAACGTGGAAGGGTGGGAAACAGAATGGGGCGATGCTGCCAGATATAAATTTACCACAGATGAAAATAACAATCTGCTGTTAAGTAGTGTTCCTGACTGAACTTAGTGGTAGGTACAGCCTGGTCGTATTCCACGCCAGTTTTTGTCACCTTTGCTTAAAGCTGTATGTGGTGTAAAAGAAAACAACAGATATAGAGATGAGAGAGAATTTGCAACATGTGCAGATATTCTGTTCAGAGCCTCATCCCACCCATCAGCCCTGTAGCTGTTTATCAGTCTTTTGTCACTCCTTCTGTTTCCATCTTTATCTCTGTCTTTTATACACACACACGAACACTCAGATATACACATTCCAGCCGGTAATGCGATGTTCCATGATTTTTTTCCACTACCTCTGCTTTCACAGCAAGGGAAAATGCAGCATACCAAGAATATTTGTTTGCTCACTACACACATACAGACACACACCATGTCCAAGCTGTCAGACCTCAGAGAAAATCAGTACCTACTCTTTCCTTAAACTGTGCTCCATTTGATGCTTGGCTGGCTTGAAAATGACTTTGGGTAAAGCTTAACATTTTTAATGCAACTAGCCCCCACTACCAATCTGTGTTCGCTCTGGTAGTCCTCTCTTTTCCACCCCTCGCAAAACTGCAGTCTCCAGTAAATGTCCTGCTCTTTTTGGAGAATCTTGTGTACTTCAGTTGCGTGCTGTTGCATTTTAGATACAGACGACTGGACCTAGCTGATAATGGGCTGACAATTTAATTTCCCAGGTATTAAAGGAGACTTGCTGGGTTTTGAATTGGTGCCTGTTGGTGGTATTTAAAGAAGTAGTTTAAAAAACCCCATTTATTTTCTCTAAACTTCCACATCACAGAGTGTGAAGAATATTGGGCGGGGGCGGGGGGGTTCCTTGTGTCTTTTTCTTTTGAATGAGATAAACAGGTAGTGGCACACTGTTTTGAATTTGCTCAGCACACCAAGGACAAATTCCACCCAATCTTTGATTATACTCCTGAGCTTTTATAAAGAGTAACACCTGTGAGCCTTGACATAGCTGGATTTAAGAGAATTATCAGCTGAATTATTCTAAAGTTTCGAAATTTGAAATTGCCAATTTAATGAATTAGTTAGCTTGTTGTACCAAGGGATCATAGGTTGAAGGTATACCCAAACCTAGTACATTAAACACACCTGACCACCAGAAGATTGAAGTCCAAACAAGACTGCTTACAAAAGGTTACAAGTCCATGATATATGGGGTACTTATTGGCATCATAATGACATTAAACTACCTCTATTCTTGTATCTTATTTAAGTTTGTAGATATTTATGCAGTAATCTCTGGTGGTATTAATTTTACTTTACTGCAGAGTATTTAGTCAGAACATAGTGTACTTTTCTCAGTTCAGATAAAGTTTAACAGATGGATAAGATGAATGGGTAGAGACACAAGTTTGATGTTTACATTATTTTCTCTAATTCTTAAAAAGTAAATCTTGAAAATGGCAGATACTGTGGTAATAATGGTTATGTACCTATTGCACTATATTTCTGACAGCATTGTGTTAATTTGGACAAACCTCATGTTAAAGAAGTGAATTATTTCTCCTATTGGCCCAGAGGGGGAGCTACCATTACAGCTCCATTAACCAAACACAAAGATTCAAGAGCCTAGTGGAGAAATTTATCAGTCACTGTGGATACAAGGAAGCAAGTACACCCCTGTACTTGTACATAATATCAGTTTAATATCAATGATTCCAAATTGTATCACCTCTGAATATCTCCTTATATTTCTAAGTTGACAAGAAAAATATTTCCTGTTATGCACAATTGACAAAAAAAAAGACTTTACTGAAAATACGCTCCTCACCATAAAAGGAAAATTGAGTATACTTATGTATACTTATGCTAGCTTTTGAGAGGGCAAAAGCTTTATTCATCAAATTTACAAACATTTTGGTGTCTGAAGTTGAGAATATTTTATGTTTGCGTCAATGTTAGTTGTTTTTCTCAGCCTAATTTTATGTTTCTGTACTGTAGTAATTGTGTTAACACTGTTAGTGTATTTTTAATACTTTTTTATTGACATTGCACGGCACATTGCCCTTTTTTTCTTTCTCAACATTTTACATTCCCGTCTTCGTTATGCTTTCTCCATATCATCTTAGAGGATGTCCACGTAGCTGTCCTCTACATATTGGCTGCAGTACTTCACCCTTGCCCAGGGTGGGGTGCCCACACACTGTGCTAGTATTAGGGTTAGACGGGAGGTTAGACTTTAATTGGCAGGGCTTGTGGCTGGCACTCTGCGCCAGGCACTCATCCTGTCGGCTAATTGGCACCGCAAGTGTCCAGCACTTCGATTGATGGATGGGTACTAGTGTCAGGAAAGCCTATTTCTGACTTCAGAGCTTGTAGAGTCAATCTTGTGTCTTAGATTCACTGGTCAGTGTATATATTTAAGTATGCATTCTCATTTGTTTTAAGCAGTTTTTCATAGTGGTGGATGTTCTCATACCACAAGCTTTCCTCATATCTCATCATTCAATAACAGCACTGCTCTAAACATTTCGAACCAAGGGGTTAATCATATCATTGATAGGTGCAAGGCACATGCTTTTTTTTCACGCTTCTGTGCTTAATTTTGTCTACTGCATTGTGATCTCATTATAATAATGGTTGAGCTGTAGTCTCTTTACGTTACACACACACAGTGGATAGGAAAGAGGCAGCGGAGACCATGAACCCAGGTGAAGTGAATGAAAACAGTTTTCTAGAGTTGGTACTGTGCAGTTGACAGAGTAAGTGTAGTCATTGCTTTTGCAAAAAACGATATATTAAGAGTAATTTATCAAACCACCTGTTCAGCACACGTAAATCTGTTTAAGTAGATATTTTCAGCTTTACACACAGTATGTTTTACATAAACACAGCACCTGTCAAGGTAATATTGTTTTAATTATATTGAAATAGTTGAAACTAAATTGTGCATATGCAAAAAACTTGCTCAAGTCTTCTAAACGGAGCTTCTGCCTAAAACAGAAACCATCCACTGTATAACTGTCACCTGCAAGGAGTTAATTCACATCGGCAGCAGAGGGATGAAAACGAAGACCATGTGTGGTGTGAAGATGCTTTATTTCATTAACATTTTACACTTGTATCCTTATTGTGCTTTGTACAAAAACTACTACTAACTAAACTAAAATCACAGGCTCTGCATATAGGTCATCATTATATACGTATTAATGATGGGAGTGTTGGTAGCCTAAAATCATACCTGCTCTTGAACCAGTTGACTGGTCACAGAAGAAAAAATCCTTACAGCCTGTATGTCTCCGCATTAACTGAATTGGCCACTGTGCATGCTTGCTCAACCCTTATTTGCTCAAAGTAATTATGAATATTGTATTTATAAACAAACACTGACAAGCACTATGCATCTTGTAATATTATTGATTTTTGCAATAGTTTCTTTATGTTTCTTGTTTTGTTTCACAGGCCAGATATTGAAGCAAGTTCAATTTGACAAAGTGTTCGTGTGTATGCCTAAGACCACTAGATATATATTGGATGTGTAATATGACAGGTATTGTCTTTGGAGCCTGTCCCTTTCATTTTCTGTCTTTCTTTGTGCTTTCCCTCTTGACTCTGACAGAAGAGTGGTATTAATAAGGTTCTATGGAAGTGAACAGCTAATGGTGCTAGAAGGAGTGATTTTGAGTGAACGAGGGAAAGAACTTAAACATATGGAGGAAACTAAGATCAGAGGGGAGTCACAGAGGCAGCGCACAGCAAAAAAATCTGGATGAGATGTAGAAGCAGGGAGAGAATGGAGGATGGAGCGGAATAAACAGAAGTGCATGAAAAGAGCAGACAATAGAGCAACAGATATTGATTTACAAAGCAGCTTTTGAAACAAGGTTACAAAAGCCAATTAGGATACAAACCAATCCAAAGCTGCACTTAAAACTATATAAAGTTTAAACTTTGAACCGAAGTCAAGTAGAAACAGCGTAGAAATATATATCAGGAAGCATGAATTACTTTGGGAGAACAGGCCTGTGGCAGAGTGTTGATGAAGGACCCAGCTAACCTGCCATTTAAGTAACATCATCGTCAAAATTTAATTTCCATGTCAATCACTTTTTTTTTTGTGACACCTCACTGTTATTAAGTAGGGCATCAAAGAAAGTGGAAAAGACTTGTGTAAAGAGGTTAGTGGTTTCGAGGTGACCCTGAATCTGCTGACAAGGCTTTGATAGGCATAAGCTCAAGGTGGACTGTGGCCTCCTCCCAGCTTCGTTGGGCCCGGAAAGACCACCTGCGGCTGCGTGAAATAAATATGGATTAATGCAAAGCCTGAGCACACACTCCACTATACGCAGTATGCCCACTGTCATGCAAGTCTTCAGCCACTTCACACTGTGATGCTGTCAAATATGAACACTGATCCAGGTGAGGATTCACATGCTGCAGGCGTATGCACACAGACTCACTAGATGCATGCTGCTCGAGTTGTCCATAAGGTCTAATGTCAGCAACACACCCTGAGGCTGTCTTTTTTTTCTCTCCCCTGCATGCCTTCCCCTATCGTCTTCTCTTCTACATTCCTCTCACCTCCTTTTGCTAGGTTGTTCTGCCTCTTGTCTCTCCACCACCACCTCTCTCTCTCTCTCATTAACTGTGGTTCCCTTGGGACATCTGTTGTCCAAAGGCAATGTGGCTCTTTCCACTTTCAGGTCATTCAGTGTGTCCTCTGTCGACAAGTAAAGACATTTTCTGGTGAATATGTCTGACAGAATGGATACCAGCATCTCCCACATACTAGCATTCTGACAAACAGTTAGCAGATGCAGGTTCACACCAATTATAGGATTATAATCTAATTTCAGTGTCTTTTTTCTTAGTATAGGACTTAAACGATCATTCAGTGATTAGCTGGCTTATCTTTTATGTCCATGTTGTAATGTTTTTGTTCTTATCCTGACCACACTCCTTTCCTTTTTGCCTTTGTGTATGTTTATTTATCATCTTTGTGAAAGGAACAGAGCTTTTTCTCCCTCCCTTTCATCCTCGCTCTGTCCCCATGTCTGATTGTTCTCTAGGCATGCCCCCTTTTCCCATATAGGCCGAGACTTACTCCATACATGCCCCCCATGTCTTGGTAATGAACTCACAACTCTTCATCTTTTCCTCATCTTCCCCTCTGTGTTGGACATGACAGATGACTTGGGACCTCCAGAGGTTCTATCCCCAGGGCTGTAGATAAAAGGCAACTCCAACCCCAAGATGATCAATCAATCAGTTTACACCCCAGGTGCCTGATCAGCCAATTAATCAATCTCTGGGCTAGCAGATGTTGTTGCTGTCCCTCAGTGGAGGTGCTGGCAGTGAAGTGGAGGAGGTGGTGTCTCCAACAAAGGCTGAGGGGCTTAAAGTGTCTGGGAGTGTAGTTTCACAGTTGTACCAGAATTTCAATCTTCAATCTTTCAATCTAGAACTCCAATTTTTTTCTAAGCTGTTTACCTTAAAACCCTTCTTAAACATATAGGTGTGCAAGGATTGTAAAAAGGGATGTAAATGTTTAACTGGGTTACTATTAAAGCCAGCTGCATAAGATCAAGCCCTTTGCTGACCCTTGCCAGTAAACATCAGACTCTGAGGACAGTTCATTGTAATGTGTCCTTAGTCAACAGTTTAGACACATGCACAAACATTGAGACACCCACGCTCACCACCTACACATCTTGGCCTTTGGTTCCTGTCCGAGCCCCTCAATCCCTGTCCTGAGCAGGTCAGTCCTTTGACCCTTTGTGTCATTACTCACTGTGCTAAGAGATCCCCAGGGAGAGGAATTCTTTCTGTAGCCTGTGGCACTTTTCTTCCATGAAGATGGTATTCATGAAGACAAATTGAATTACCAAGTTTCTAAAGCTGGACAATAGTATCGGCATAATGAAGTACCCGAATACACCTCATTGCCAGAAGTTTAGTTTATTGTTGTGTAGTTTAGTCTACTTGAGTGACTCGTCCAGCTATATTTTGTGAATCTCTAGCATTGAATTTATTTATTTATGCTCAGTTAGAGAACATTACCATCTGGATGGTAGTCCTTCTCTCATTTTGAATTGTTGCTTATTGTTGTTTATTTGATGGCCGGTTTGCTTTTGTTGTGCTCCTTCCTGAGCTGACTTGTCCCATAATCAGATGTGCTCCAGCTCCATCATCTTGGACTGCAGCTGGTGGTGATAGTCCCTGTCCTGCTCTGGAGATCTGCTGCGAACTGATCGGCCAGTTTAGCTTAAACTTGTAGGATGTAGAGAACTGCTTGCAAAACAGATCTTCTGTCTGCAACTGTCTGCAGTCCAAGATGAGGCACTTGATTTATTGTTCAGTTATGTGTCACAAAGTACCCAGCAAATAAAGTCTTTGCAAGGGAAAAACTTTTGCAGTTGTCTTATTGTTGTTATTTTACTATTGAAATCTAATCATTCAGTTTAATAACTCTTAATAGTTCAGGAAAACGTGCCTCCTTTCATGGTGCATCCAAATGCACATTCCCACTAGAATCTAAATCTTTGGAAACGCTGCTCATGCTATGTACAATACCATACTAGACTTTTTTAGACTTTCATTTGATTGTAATAACTGACCATTATGCATTAAACTTGTTTATATCTCAGGTTTTCAAGTTTATCATTATGATCTTACCTTGTGTCCTTCCACTAAAACCAATGATGTCTGCTTTTAATTTCCTAACCTTATCATCAGGCCACAAAACTAGACAGAGGTTGGTATAGTATGCATAATGATGTAATACTAGGGGATAGAGATCTACAATATTGGTGATACTTTTACTATGTTACTAATGCTTTCAAACAAGAGGTTATGTAGCATTGCTGCTAAACACAGGAGAACATAGACAAAGAGTGCAAAAGGTACACTTTTTAAATGTTGAAGAGATTGGATAGGTGCCTTCCTATGAAATTATAATGATTAAGTTTAATGATATTTTAATTGCAGTTATCCAGATAATTTACAAAACAACATCTGTAGAAAATGATCTGTCACAAACATGTAGCGTCACATGTGTTTCCACATTTTCATGTGGTTTTGTAGAACTTTCTTAGTTGGATTACAGTATAGAACACACCTGCATCTGATATTAACTACACCATTGGTTAAATGTAGTCACAAAATCATAGTGCCAACAACTAATACCCAAAAACACAGTGTCACAGCCTACTAGTAATTATTTAGTGTAGAGTCTGCCATGCTGCCACAGTGACATCCTAGAGAGCAGGATGTGCTGCCATTGTTGGCATGCTGAATACTTTTCAGAATTTCAACAATATTAAGCATTAAGCACCTCACTGGTCATATCTAGGAAAAAGGGAAAAACTATGTGAAAAGTAAATAATACTGCCACTTCTTTTGACCCCAGCTTCGCGAAAACAAATTCCCACGAAGAGGTGACTAGAGTGCGACCTTATTGGCGTGACAGGACAGCCATGCTGTCAAGTTTATTTTTGGGTGTCCTTGTGTCCCAGCATGTAAGTGATTCAAAATCAGTGGGCCCACTTTGTTGCTGACCATACTGCAGCTCTTTCTCTCCATATGGTCTAAGTCTTGTTATTGAGCTTACAGGTTGTATTTATTTTCTCTGGTGACGTTGGCATTAGAGAGCCAATAACACAGATAATTTGGCCAGTGGATGTCATTGCCAAAGGAATATCAAGTATTTTATTATCATTATTATTACTGATGCTTTCTTGCTACAATCACTTTTAAGCGTTGAGATGCTTCAGAATAAGTGTTTTTTGGCTTGTCCAACAGGACCTAATGTGTTTGTGTTTGTTCTTTGGTGTGACCAGGGAGTGTTATGCCCATTAACTGACCACACTGTATCTGACGCACTTATATCTCCATAACCCTACTATTTCCCCTGGAGATTAATAGCTAGTCGTGAATATAACTGTTAGTGGTGCACAGTAAATCCCCATGATGCTAATTAAACAGCAAAGGTGAATGATTCCAATGTAGTTTTTACAGCCTCTTCTACCAGGACTTGTATTTATTAGTGATGCTAAGGGTGAATGGAATACTGCCAGTAGGGTTGGTGTTAGGCGATATCATTTTGCACTCCATCACATAGATTTGATCTGCCAGTGATAGCTTTTAAAGATAGAGTTGCAAAGGTTTTAGAGGCACTTAAAAGAAGGACCAAGATTTGTGGGATGGTATATGTGTCTGAAAAAGTGTGTCTGTGTGTGTGAGCTGAAAAAAGTATGAAAAACTGATTTTCTTCAAATCCCCTTCTCTTTCATCTTTCATGATTTCTTCTTTGAGCAGCTGTCAACAAGAATGGCAACAGCAAAATTCACCTTCCAACTATGTTGTCATCCATATTCCATTCACACATTGACCCATCTCTCTCTTGCTGTAGCCTTCATTTCATCATCTCTACACCATGAACTTACCCTTCCCTTCCTGCATCCATCTCAAACCTTTCACATGCCACCTGCACCTCCACCGTGCTAATTAACACCAGAGCACGGTCACATTGCGCTACCCTTTGACCCACTCCCTGCCTGTCAGAGCAAACAGGACTTGAGGCTTGCGGCTTCAGTATTAGTTTGTCACAGAGCCCTGTCGCACAAGTCTTTGATAGATGGGCCCTGGTGAGCGGCTCTGACCCACTGTGCTGCAGCGCTGACTTGGATAGTGTGAGGGAGCATTGATTATGATGCTACTCGTGACAGGGGTGAATCAGGGCTGGGCTAATGGTGGCAGGGGTAAGACAAAAGAGACCAAGGTTATGGATGAGGTGCTGTTAGTTAATGTGATGAGATTTGATTTGTGCTCCATCGATCATGGCATCTCGCAAGATTATTTTTATTTAGCATGATTTATAAGCATGTAGCGAGAATACAGTTAAACAGTCACCTTATTATACTACAATACAGAAGTCTCCATCGTTGAGGTGTGAAATGAAAAATGTAATATGTGCAGAATCGCTAATGGCCATAATCCACTTTTTTTTCTTAAGCACTGACAACTTTTAGTTGTTTGTCTGAATTATGTTTTTTGCTGCTGGCAACTATTATTATTGTGATATCCCATCTTTAGATTATAGATCCTGAGGATTAAGATAATAGTTCTCAAACTTTCTACCTAAAGGGTTTGTACTATATCAAGTGATATTTATTTTAGTAGATAAAAGATGGGTTTACCCCTTTTAGGCTAAAATAAAGCATTATATTCAAGCAAAAGTTTTTGTTTCTCACAATTTATATTCAGTGTCCCATTAGAAAGCAAAAACTTTACCTACATGTGACTGCTATCCACTTCAAGTTGGTCTTTTTGTGTAACTCTGGATCACTTCAAGCACCCCTGCTTTCTTCAGATTGCTTCCTTGAAATCATCTTCTCAGTTCTGAAATGAACACTGAATACCCCCCACTGTTTTTAAAAGGTGACTGTTTAACTAAGGTTTTGGGGAAGAAATGAGCGCTGAGCAAGAGTCTGTTGCTGTTCCTTTCAATAGGCTGTGACAGCAACTTGCAGGATTTAGGTTAAATCATTCATTTCACTTTTTAAAATTCTACTAACCACTCAAACTGGTTTACACTGCAAGCCAAAGTTATAGTTCTTTACACAACTTTGCAGTATATTGTCATAACACTAGTGGGACATTATACAAATATAAGCATGCAAGCATGTGATTATGATATTCTCTATACCTGTCTTGTGCAGTAGGCCTGCTCAGTGCTGCAGATAATAGTTAGTTTTATTTCAGCGCCTTGGAATCTTTTAAAAGAAAAAGGAAGTGACAAAGATTACTTTAAATAAAAAGGCAGGTGTGAAAGAAAATAGTGTATATGGGAGCAATTTAGAGGGAACAGGCGGTGGGTGGGTGGGTGGGGAGAAGGGGGGCTGACGCAGCAAAACCCACCTGTTCTCATCCCTCTTCCATCCTCCTCTCTTCTGGCCCTCCCCTCCTCTCCTCCTCCTCTTTCCCTCTCCTGCGCCCGGCTCAAACTGCGGCAGTCAGCTAATTAAAAAACATGGTTGTCCTTAATTATTCAGCGGTTGGCTAATTGATATTCACAGAGGCGATCACCTCCCCTAAACGATTCGTTTAATCTGACCACCGCAGTCTCACTTTCAACCGCCTGTCACCATCAGCCACTGTGCTACTGTATTTAATAAGGGGAGATGGATGCAAGAAGGCTAATATAAAAGTTTGCTGCTAATGTTAATGTTGCTTCCTGGGCTACAAATTGTAGTGTGTGGTCTCGATGGCTAGTGGGAGGGTCCTGTTGTGAGCCTATATATTTCAACAAGGTTTTTTTTTTATTTTTTTAATCTATGTTAAGGGCTGTTGCACAGTGAAAAAATCATCCTCTAGTTGAATCATCCTCTGGAGTGTTGCTTACAGAGTATGACAGCGAGTTACTGTCAGGGGGAAATCTAGATATCACATGTGGAAACTTGTGTCATTCACTGCCGTTGTTGTTGTTTTTTTTATTTACTTGGTTATAAAAATATAAAGACGCACTTGGCTGAGGCTCCATGTCCCATCAAACAGCCACTTCTCCCTTCTTGACACCTCCATTGATAAATCACCTTTTATTGTCCTCTTTCTCTTTGTCTCTTATCTCGCTCTTTTCTTTTCATTTTCAAGTTTACTTTCATTTTTTTTAGTTTTTTTTTTTTTTTTTTGCCCTTCTCATTCT
>VUQG01020345.1:0-15122 GCA_015106755.1 Etia nguti
CTACAGACAGCGCTGCATGAGGAAGACACAGCGGATCCTCTCTGATCCCAGCCACCCCAGCCATAGACTTTTCACGCTCCTGCCGTCCGGCAGGCGGTTCAGGAGCATCCAGACCCGCACTACCAGACACAGGGACAGTTTTTACCCACAAGCCATCAGACTTTTGAACTGCTGACATTCTATAAACACCACTACACACTCACTACAATTACAGGACTCTGCACACTGTCACTTCAACAAATGCTACTTAAATGCTCATTGCACAACTTTGTACAACCTACAAATACTCTTGCACAATACTTGTAAATACCAATTTGTCTTAAATGTAAATACCAACTAAATTCTCTAATATTTAATACTTTTCTTCCTCTCCTTTTTATTGTTGTTATTATTATTATTATTATTTTATTACTACCACTGCTATTTTCTGTTATTTTCTTCTCAATATAACTGCACACTCTCTATATGCTCATCTAAAGCTGAGGAGCACGAGCCAAAGAATTTCATTATGGATAAATGTGGCTACACTGTTTGTCTGTACATGACAATAAAAACTTGAAACTTGAGGAAGGCAACAATAACTCAAATAATCACTTTTTAGAACCAGGGTATATAGAAGACAGATATCAGCAGCAGCTGTGTGATGCTATCATTTCATCATGGACCAAAATCTCACGGATCTCTGGGAGGAATGTTTCCAGCACTTTGTTGAATCCATGCCATGAAGAGACAGTTCTGAAGGCAAAACTGAGTTCAACCCAGTACTAGCATGGTGCAACTCATGAAGTTGCTAGTGAGTGTATATGCACAGTATATAGTGTCAGATTATGATTCTTATGCTACATGAAATCCCTTAACTTCTCTTTCTTAATGGGAGATGCGCAAGTCTTCACCACCCCTCTACGCAAAGGCAGTAAAGTATAACTTATTTTATGATTTGTTGTACTGTTTTACTGTCAAAGAAATCTCCCTAAAGTCTACTTATATTGTATGCACAATAGGGTGCCCAGCCAGAGACTGCCAGGAACTTACACACGATATTACGCTTTGGTTTGAAGCCTGGACTGGTAGTAATGCCTTAGTTCTAGAGACTAATAAAATAATATGTGAATTTCATTCATCAAAACTGGAGTACAGACTATTAGATAAGTTTTATCTTCCAACAGGCCATACTATTCGTGTGATAAAGCCCTTTAAAAATATTCCAAGAGGCTCCAACAACACAAAGGTGGCCAAGAGGTTTAGTTCTGTGATTGGATTGCCTTTAATATAAGATAACTTCTGGGAAGTGATGCTATGTAAGATTGAATTTAATACACAGTTAAACTGGCAGTAAAAGCACTAGCATACTACTAATGTCTTTTCAGTTCCTGCTGAAGTTTCACCTTTCTCACATCTGGAAGCTTCCAAACTTTGTTTCAAATTGCGCAAATGTTTATGCACATCTGAACAATATTCTAATCTCAGTTTAATTCAATGGTGACTTATAAAAATTTTTAAAAAGAAACTAGAGCTTGAAAAACAGACTTTCAAGCACATTTATGGGCAGATAGTGAGTTTAAGAGGTTAAACTAACATACAATGCATAATGCAGTACATCCCCACTCAGGGACAAAGCCGGCAGTCTTCTCTACTCTTTGTGCTCAGCTCCTAAACTGATTTCCTTTTTTGCCTGTGGGTTCATCTCTCAGCACCTAGAAGACAAGGATAGATACTGTATATTATAATGGGGAGGATTGATTTAGAGGTTAACCTTGCTGTTAACAACCCATTCCTCCACCCAAACCCTCCTGCCTGCTGAAGAAACCTTGCACCTGCTCGCCTCACAGCGCTACATTTGAAGACGTGAACAGCAGGGGCATGAATTTATGTAAGGTTCAGAATGTTCGTTTTTGCTAGTCAGCCCTGTGTTGAGGCCAAAATGCACATTGACCCCAGTAACTACTGAAGGAAATGTTTAGGTTGAGGCTACATACAGTAGAGGAGTGTTTTAGTGCTCCGGAGGGCAGAAATAAAGCTGCTCTCATAAGCCAGTCAATGGAAATTCATTGGCAAGCCGTGTGACGTTTTATACTTGTTCTATGCAGCCCAAAGGCCATTTGAAGACATTCCACAGTCATTTCTGTATAATTAGGAATTTATCAAGGGACCCATTTCAACATCAGAAGACACTGCATTGGTTGCCAGCCCTAAGGTTAGAAAGCTGTGATGTACTGTAGAGAATTGCAGAGTAAAACCTAGCTATGGGCATGTTATGTATGCGTATGTGGAGTGTGTATGGCAACATTGTGTGTGCAGGACCCTAGGCTCTGAATAGTGATCACAATTTCATGGTGTTTTCAAGAGTTTGTGTTCATGTTAGTTAAAGTGTGTTGCTGTATTATAGGGTGTATGCATGTAGCCATTAGATGTCAGAGACGCAGAGGTATTTGACTGACACACACACACACACACACACACACACACACACACACACTGTAGATACACATGGTCGCTTGGCCCCTGCCAGAAAAAAATCCATGTCCCTGACTATTTTTAGAAATGTGTGCATCTTCCCTGTGTGAAGATGCACACATAGTATGCCCAATCAGTGATGTCTTTCAATTTCTGCATCGAATCAAATGAGCCCCCCACTGAAACCAAACCAATTACACACAAATACACACACACACACACACACACACTCGATTGTAGTTCTTGTTAGGACTCTCATTCACCCTGTTTTGCTTATAATACCTCAAATCAAAGACACGTCACATCTACTTAAAGAGTGATCTAAAGGTGTGTATCTACTTGTTGTACAATCGAAATATGATTTTGGTCTTTTCAGCCTGTTTTACTCTATGGTATATAGGGGGTAAACCAAAAGACACTGTATTTAATAAGAAAAAAATAGAATTGTGATCATCTTAACCTGGAGGCAGGAGACCACTGTTCTTAACATCTCTATTTAGAGGTAATTCTGTGAGCGAGGCTGCACAAACATTACTAATAACCCATCATTGCACACAAGAATTGTCTGCATGCTACTCTAATAAAAGCAGGAAGTCAGCAGTAATGGCTGTTTACAAGAGATAGTTGAAAATTTTACCATTTACACCTCTGTCTCTCTTTGGGTAAACTGTGGGTTTGTTTACTCTGTGTCTACATAATGTGAGCAGCACATTAGCACCAGTGTATGTCCAAACAGTGGGAATTCGAAAACCATATCGATCTGTAGGTCATCTGCATTTTGGGAGCACTCAAAGCCCAATTCACAATGGCCATATCCCAAATTATGTACTCAAAAGGTGAACCCCCCCCCCAAAAAAACTTCAGGTCACAAAAAAGGCAACCCATAATGTGCACCTGAACAGCTGGGATTGGTTAATGTGGTAGCTGGGTGACTGAAAAACACAGCTGAAACTGTGTGCTCTCTATGATCTTCTGACCGCTTGGGCTCCTGTCTGATCGTGTAATGCTTCCAAATCTCAGCAAATAAGAAATAATATGAGAGAGATGCAGGGTGACATTCATGGTTGTGGCCATAACCCCTAGCCATGAGGGCCCGCCTACAAAGACACAGGATTTTATCATCACTGCTGCAGTTCCTTTCTTCTCTGTCTTACCAATTGTAAGCAGTAGAATGACACTCAGTGGCACACGTATTCCATTGGCTAACGCAGTACAACTGAGCCAAGTTTTAAGGCCAGGCTCAACTTTTTTCTTTTTTTTTTTTTCTGGAGGAGTTCTTCTGTCAGGACCACTGATGTTCCCCGAATTAAAAAAAATTGGGGGTTACAGTGGACGAGCAGAATAAATATTACAACAGCACCCTTATCTCATGTTGCATTCATACAATAAGGTATGAATGATGGTTATGTGTTAACAATATAACACTGTGGCAGCCAGATATACTGTAGGTTTGCAGCAAGTTGGAACTTTGTTTTCAAATCAGTTTTGTAGTCACAAGTATAACTAAGCTGTTGACATGACGGGTGGAAATACTGATTTATTCTTCAAACAGTTCACTCCCTAGAAAAATACCCTCATTCTCAATATTTAAAACACCATTTATCCTGCTAAGAAAAGCAACATTTGGGCATATGCAATAAACTTCAATCCCTCTCCCACATTTGTTCCTTCCACTGTAGCTGTAAAAATGGTGACATTCACAGAATGCACAAATTGACATAATGCTCAAGAACATTTGCACCAACTGACATATTCACACTCATAAATGTGCTTTCTTTTGCTTGATTAGAGATTTGCTGAGTTGTGACGCTGTGGTTTTCTTTTCTTTTTTTTATCTGTCTCCTCTGTTCCTGTTGCAGGAAATTAAAAAAAAAAAAAAAGCAGAACATAACACTAATGTGCAGAACGGGCGCAGAGGAAGGGCTGCCTTATGTGTGAAACGTGTGCTGTGGGTTGGCCTGCTGCCCAGCTCCTCTAGAGTGTAACACACACAAAAGCCAACATGACAGACAGGTGTGGTTGTGAGCTCTAATTCAGACATTACAGGTAGTGACAGCGTGCCCTAGTAATTACAGAGAAGGATTTCATTGTGATGACCCAGCTTTAGGGATCATCATTTAGTAGGCGTCTAAATTACTCTTCGAAAACCACCATTCGATTTGTGATGATACCTCTATTCGGTACATACTGTGCATAACAAAGAGGGCACACTAGATTTTATTTTACGCTTTATTTATAGTGTACAGGCCTGTTTGTGTTAACTGTTATACTGACAATTATCACTTATAGTACTGTGCAACAATAACACAACTGTTAGTTTGTGCCAAAGAGGTCATGTTTTTGGTAGCATTTGAATGTGTTTGTAAATGCGAATGCTTGAAAAGTTTTGAATGAATTCTGATAAAACTTTGTAGGAGCGTAGAGTGGATTTCTGTTACATCCACCGAGGTCTTCAAGGTCAGCTTAAGGATTTATTGGTGAAAAATTGACAAAAAGTGTGTGATTCTTACAAGTGTGGTTTGTGTTGTCAAGGTATAGAAAGTACCGTATTTAAAATATTATGTATAAAAATATTATGTCACATTTTGACCTCTGACCTCTCCTTGAAGGACGATTATTGATTTGAAGGTCAAAGTGATAATAATGCTATATACAGAGCACCTAAAAAGGTTTATCCCTGTTTGCACTTGTTCTACATTTGGTCATGTTACAGCCTTATTTCAAAGTGGATTCAATTCATATTTTCACCTTGAAATTCTACATACAATACCCCATAATGACAAAGTGATAAAAGTTTGCTTTAAAGTCTTGCAAAAGTATTAAAAATAAAAAACAAAGGACAACATGCACATAAGTTTTCACAACCTTTGTTCAAGCACCTTTACATGATGCTACAAGCTCGACGCACTTATTTTTGGGCAGTTTCTCCCATTCTTGTTCTTTGCAGAACCTCTCAAGCTCCATCCGTTTGGATGGAGCATGGCTCTGGCTCTGGCCACTCAAGGACATTCACAGAGTGGTCCCAAAGCCACTCCTTTGTTATCTTGGTGGTGTGCTTAGGGTCGTTGTCCTATTAGAAGATTACCCCCAAAAACATCCCCAGAGCATGATGCTGCTTTGCTGTGGGGATAGTATTGGCCGGGTGATGAGCAGTGCCTGGTTTCCTCCAGATATGACACTTGAAATTCAGGCCAAAGAGTTCTTTGTTTCATGCTTTCAGATTTCCTTGCACCCTCTTTTTTGGCAACTACTCCAGAATTACGCAGTGCTAGCTGGTCACCGACTGGTCTTTAGGCTTTTGTGACTGAGGCCTAAGTTCTGACGGGGCCCCCGGACTTGGACTCATCAGACTTGCTAGATGAATAATGATATGTGACATATAAATGATATGTCATATCATTTATATATCCCAAATATGAAATCATATATATGACATGATATAAATCAACTATAGCAACTTGTTTAAGATTTCTTCTTCGTATTTCTTTATGAACAGGATCACTATACTTTTTAGGTTTGCAGAGAGTGTGAGGGAAAATATTTAAACAGCTGCACATTTTCTTCTGAAATAGGTCCTCTGTGCTGTGTCCTCCTTGAGAGCAGGGGAGTAGAGAATTTGTGCACAGCCATCAATGATGTATGACATTTAGTCCCCATGGACATTAACATGACTTTTATGTTTGCTTTCTAGCGAAATTATTTTTTGTTCAGTGGGAGTCAGATATCTTGGAACAGTCATGTTCTGCGAACGACTGTGGTCGAAAGAAAAACCGGCAGGCAGAAATAAATTAGACAGTAGGCTAAGTTACCTTTTATCTTTGCTGACAACTTTGACACTGGCCGCGACAGTGTGGGGAAATTATTCTCAGTCATGTGGAAGTGAGGCTCAATAGCCTCGTATCCCAAGTCTAAATTAAATTCGAAAAACCAACTGATAAGGCTGTTGGGCTAATGAATAATAAGAATATGTTAAGGTTATTACCGTTCAGATAGTGATGTGGGACAGTGTGACAAGAAGTAGGGAAAGACTCGAAGCCTCAATTTTATTTCCCTTTTCTGATAGAAATTAAGAAGAAATAAAGTTAAGGAAAAAATACAGCGTGTACACTTTAATCAGTAGAACAAAAGGATACTATTACTTACATATGTAGAAAAAAAAAATCAATTTTCACTTATGTAAGTGAAATGTTTTTTCCACTTGATTTCTGAACTGCAGACAGGCCAGTTTAGCAGCTGAACTCTTTCTACAGAATCATGCACATTGTGGTCTTGCTGAAAATAAGCAAGGCCTTTCCTGAAAATGATATCATCTGGATGGCATCATACTGTATTGCTCCAGTACCTCTGTATGTCGATTAGCACTAGCAAGTTACCCATTCTGTGTTACTAATGCACCTCCATCATGAGATTCTTGCTTTGAAGCTGTGTGCTTATAACAAGCTAGATGGTGGCTCTGCTCCTCGACAGTAGTATTTTACAAGTATTTTCACCATGCACTTCTTAAATGGAGTAACTTAGTGTAAAATACTGTGTATTTTAAGCAAATTTAATACTTTTTAAAGTCTTTTAAAATCCTTTGAAGACAACAAATAAGTAACAGAGAAAATAACAGGCAATTTCTAATTATTTGCAAACTTACATATTTTGACTGTTTATATACTACATATAGCTTTTCAGGTAAAATGTTACCCAAAAAAGAAACCTGCAAGTTTAAAAGTAGAATCTAACGGTCTTAGAGTCTTGACCCAGGCCCACGGACGAGCAAGTAGAGCAACAGCAAAGGCCAGCTTTCTATTTCCAAAACTGTAACACTTTGCCTTGTTTCTACACATGACAAGAAAGGTTATGCTTTATTATGTCAGTGCACTGCATTTCTAAGATTTACTCTTCCCTGATGCAATGGGAGCTTTTCATTCTCCCAAATCATTCATATATGATGGTGTTTGTCATTTGGCTGCCGGCAGTTTAACTTGGCCGGCTCCGGCTCTCTGGGCTGTCACGGACCCACACCAGACACCCAGAATAGCACCCGTGCATTTCTTGCCCTCAGCCTGACCATCTCCTTCATCCCCACCAGGCTGGTGCTCTTTCTTTCTTTGTGGAGGGCCATCGTCTCTTACTTCCCTCTTTCTCCTCTCCTTCCCTTGTCGCCCCCTATCAGACACTTCATCTCTGAGTGTTTTATTGCGTTGTGTCCTTGTTGAGGAGGACCTTTGGGCCTGCTCCAGACATTCCCCCACCCCACAAAAAAAAATAAAAAATATAGAGCTTGCACCCCCCCAAATCCCCCACCCGATGCTCTCCTTGCTCTCTGCTCAGAAAATATGGAGCATGGTTGTCTGCTTTTTCACTTGCTCCCCCGTTCTCTCCCTCACCTTTGAGTGTCCTCTCCCTTTTTTAATCTTCTTCTTTTGTCTTTTTCTCCTTCAGTGCTGGCAGTCATCATGTTTTTATGGAGACAGTGTTGCAAGGGTGCATGACAAGTGAAGCCGACCAGCTCCACTCTTCCTCCTCCTCCCAATCCAGGCCTCTCTCTTTAGATCAGTGACAGTCTCTTGCCTCTCCAGAAAGTACATTTCATTCTCAGCCATGTCCCTCATGTCTTTAGTATTCCTGGTTTATCAGAGCTCTCTGTTTCCCTGCTTTCTGTCCAAAATCCGTACCCTGGCCTTTCTCTTCAAATCTTATTAGGAAAAATCTTCCCTTTTCAATGACTTAAGCTAGCTAATGCATGATGAGAGCTATTTTTTGCACACAGCCTTAAGATTAAGGTTAGATTAAGGTTAAGATTAAAGATTTGAATAAGGTATAGTTAATTATTATATGCATTACTGATCTATTGTTTAGTACCCAGTTTCATAGCTTTCCCATAAATCAAGGTTTATGGTAAAAAAAAAAAAAGGTAAAATTGATAATGCAGACATGTAAATTAAAGATAGACAATGGATACTTTATCCTTCCTCTTGTAATTTTTGTAAAGCGGATTTCCTTCCTCATTTTTGAATTTCAAAGCCTGCATTGTTTACATTAATGCTTACTCACTCTCAGTCATCATCTTTGCTGCCAAATGCCGTGCTACCACAACCTGTTGATCAGATATGTGATATAAAAAGACATCAAATAGTAAAAAGCTCATCCCACTTTCTCAGAACCATGGGCCCTGACTGTTAGATTCAGTTTACATTCTGAACGGGTAATGTTTAAGGAGCATGTCAAGAGTAGGGTATGTGCTGTTTGTGCCCTCTGCAGGGCCAAGAGGACTATGAAATCTCAGCTGTTACTAATGTGGACAATAGGTTTAAGTGCTGGAGTAACTATCCAATAGGGCACAGGAAGCAAGCTGACACTGTGTGAACTCCTGGTCCTTCCTCTCTCCACCTGCAACAGCTGCTGAGGTTAATGTGTGTGCAGGTCGGAGATGAAGTAATGGAGTGTGTGTCAGCGGACAGAGGTAAACCTGTTAGGGCTCTTTATTCCCTCCAGGGACAGGTTCATTGTGTGGCTTAGCTCGATGCAGCCACATGAAAAGAAAATGAATGGAAAAGTTTTGCAGAAAGTGCTCGTGTGTCATGCGTCGCATTTAGAGAAGAGTCGGGCTGGCGAAGGGGTTTTGTATCCATGACAACAAGGAAAAGCAAGAGCAGCAAATGGGAGCGGGTTCTTTACATTACACATTTCTATCCTAGGCTGGAGAATTTCCACGGTGTCTTGTCTGTGAGGGCACATACGATCACCTCTCTCTTAAATGTAACACACGCTCTAACCTGACCAGCTGCCCACCAGGCAAGATAAATGAGAGATATAATGTTCCCACAAAGATGGATGCAGGTGTGTGAGGCTGTGCTGAAGAAAGCGAGAGGGCTGAGAAGGGACAGCTGCAGTCCTGCCATGGAATCCATAAAATTTGACACCTCGTCCAGCATCGTGATTACCCATGATTCCTCTTTGCAGCAGTATTAATAAACCTGGCTGCATTCTCACTGCAAGCTCTCGACATGAGTTACACCCCAGTGAGTTGCAGGAGCTTGTACCTCACTGTGAGGCGTCACCTTTCCATCTGCTTCTGTATACGTGCGTGTTTGCCTATGCGTCTTCAACTGATAAAATGTTCCCTCCCCTACGTCCTCTACCTGATATTGTGAAGTCATGTAATACTTTATTGATCAGTCTGCTGCCATGACCCATGACACTTCCCCCAGAGTTAACTGCAGCTCTGTGTCCCCTGAGCTTGCCGTGATTGCTCAGGGTGAAGGCTGGGCACACTGCATTTCTTTTTTTTGAAGCCACAGACAATAAATAATAGTGGACGAGGTGAAAGTGACATCTACCGCTGGTTTCTAAGTGGTCGTTTTAAAGGCATCAGAAGTAGAGTGGAGTGAGTAAATCCAAAATAGAGCTTAGTTTGGGGGCTTGAAATGATTTATTATTTCATTTATTAGTCAAGGTATCAGATAGTTGTCCAAAATACCAATCTGAGGGACTACAGAGCCCAAGGTCACCTCTTTCACCTTATGTAAAGAATTGCTGTGTTATTGAGCAGCCCTGTCACAGAGAAATTACATTCCTAGATAACTAAATTATTTTCTCAGATACAGTTTTTGTGGCATCGTAATCACTGGCTGGATTTTTTTCACCTTCTCACCTATGGTCACAAGCTCTGGGTAGTGACCAAAAGTACGAGATCGTGGATACAAACGGCAGAAATGAGTTTCCTTTAAAGAATGTAGAAAGGAGTTCAGTCATTCGAGAGGGGCTCAGAGCAGAGCTACTACTCCTCTACTGCATGTCCCACCGGAAGGAGGTCCCGGGGCAGACCCAGGACACGCTGGAGAGATTACATCTCTTGACTGACCTGGGAACGCCTCTGTGTTCCCCTGGATATGATGGAGGAGGTGGCTGGGGAGAGGGAAGTCTGGGCTTCTCCATGTAGGCTGCAGGCCCCGAATAAGTGGAAGATGGATGGATGGATGGATGGATGGATGGATTTCACCTGCAGTGAATGAAGCTCCATATTTATGACCTGCATCCGCAGGAGGGCGTTGGGATCAATGATAAGCAGAACTTTAATACATCAGAGACTGGTAGTCCATTCAAACTACAATCTTTGGCTAAGCTTGGAGAAGGATTTAAATTTTATGTAAATAAGTGTTGTGTAACCATACAACTGAATATTGTATAAGACAAAATAATCAGAGTTGTCCCGGAAAGGAAACAATAAACAACATGTTTGTTATATGCCAAATATGTTGTTAGCAAAAATGCTTTTTCTTTCTAGGATGCAGTGTTGCAGAAGCAAGGTGCTAACTTCAAACATAAATTTGTCTTATCTTGGAAGAGATTTTACAGATTATATTGTAAAAATGACTCAGACAATGAAGACAATGTGTGTTATTAGGTTATTATTAAGTTTTTTCTCAAGGTGTAAAGTGTGCAGTCCAAAATAGAAATCATGGGAATTGAGTCAATCTAGACAATATCATGGAACAGAAATATGAGATACACAAGGAAAACTACTACAAACACATAAGGCAGAGGTCAAAATTAGAAACACGGTAAGACGAGAAACACAACCACGAGTATGGATGCAATGCAAAAACAAAACTGAAATGTGACCAGCTAGGGGTATTTATTATAGGAGCAATGAGTGATTAATTAAATACAGATGAAAGACGAAGCTGGTGGGAAAAAGAACAAAGCAGGAAGGAATGCACAGGCGTGCATAGACATGAGCAATTCAAAACTAACTGTTAGAACAGCAATCATAACAATAATCCAAAATACTGACCCACAGAGCAAAGTATGCCTCACATCTCCAACGCTAACAAGTCTGTTCATATGTTAATTCTGAGATACTGATAACTTTCTTAATTCTGTTTATTAATTTTTCAAAGTAAGTGAACAAAAATAGGAAACAATACTACAGTGATGCTGCTTAACTGATACATGAGGTGAAAGAGGCTCTAGTATCAGCAATGCAATGTGACAGTATCCTGCACTTTCACAGCAGTATGTTTTATATGGTGAAATACAACAAGTAATATATGAATCTGTATTTAGTCCCAAAATGTAGCAGTTGTTCATATCATGTGTTTAAATCCAGGTTATAATCAACCCCAGAAGTTCCAGTGGTCTTCCCCATTTCTGTTGACAAAGAATAATAGTCCAAGTTTTCCATATTCACACACTCTAAGATCAGAGATTTCCACGTGGAAATAGAAGGAGACTGGATCAGGGGAATCTTCCGAAGCAGATTCTTTCATTCCCACAGACCATGCAACCCTATGGTCTACATGAGATTTACTTTTGGGACAGTTTGGTGATGTTCCTGTTATGTACTTACTTTAGATGTGTGGATATGATGCAAAATCTCCTTCCACACATCATTGTACACCAGGATGTTCTTAGGTTCAAGCTTAACATCTCAGAATTTGGATATAAAGTGTTTTTGTTGATTATACTTGAGGAAAAAATCTAACAGAGTTGAGTCAGACAGGATTCCCAGTGAGTGAAACTGATGAGTTTTTAAAGCAGTGATTAAAACAAAGTCCAGGATTTTTTCAAATCATCTGCACTGATCTATTTATTACTGATAAATTTAAACCTGCCAAGTTTGTCATATTTGATACATGAGTTTTTGAGACCTCTAAATCATCACTGTGATTTTTGAAGCCCTACCCCTCTGATATTTTGTTGTTGTTGTTGTTGTTTTTTGCTTAGGATGAACAAACAGTAAAAAATAAATTGTAAAAAAAAATGCCAGATACAAATTTAAACTCATATTGCAAATTGATTTTTTTTTCTTTGTAAGGAATTTCATTCTTTTGTCCTTTCTTCCTCCCCTCACCCCCAACCCGTCACAGCAGATGGCTGCCCCTTTTTTCTTCCTGTTAAATGAGAGTTTTTCCTTCCCACTGTTGCCAAGTGCTTGCTCATAGGGGGTCCTCTAATTGTTGGGGTTTTCTCTTTATCACTGTAGTGTCTTTACCTTACAGTATAAAGCACCTTGAGGCAACTGTTGTTGGTGATATGGTGCTTTATAAATACAATGGACTTAAATAGAATGAGAACTGAATTGAACTGATTTAAAATGAAATGAACTGAACTAAACTGAACTGACTTTACAGGGTTAAGTTCCACCAGAGGTCCAAATGACTGAACTAAATCTACAATGCATTATTAAACTAGAAACTCGAAAACATTTGTTTTTTTTCATTAAAGATTATTGTATTATTTCTAAATCGCCACGCAAGTCCCTTGGCAGTACTGTAGATACGGAGTGTGTTTTTGTGTGTGAATGTTATGCCCTTTTTAAAACATTAGTTGTATAAACACTCAAATCAATTTCTCTCTACAAACAACTGCTGCCTCTAGTGTGATCACACCCTTCATGAAGTGCTCAAGGACACTTAAGAAGGGAGGGTGTTTGCCAGAGCCTGGGCTTGACTTTGGGTTCTAAGGATGAATGACTGTCTCTCACATACAAGGCCAACCCTTCCCCTCGCACTGAGTGAACATAACAGGGAATACATCACATCTTCAGTATTGGTAAATTTGGCCAAATTGCTTTCTCCCTCCTCCTGAATTGACTGTGCACTGTTTAAACTGGGAGTCACTTTGACGCATGTATTATTCAAACAACATCTGGCACCACTGCATGAACTCTGATGCATTTTCCCTTAAACAACTCCCACTCAGAGCTCATCTGGCTAAAGTTTGTCCAGCAAATTTGCAAGCGGCCAAGTGGAGAGTTTCGTAGGGTTGCGTGCCTCAGTTTTGTTTGATTTTGTATAGGGCTGTTCGATATAACGGTATATATCAGATGACGATATAAAAACATCTATCGTTTCATTTTACGCTATCGTTTGTTTCGTGGTGTCGCAAAATAAACTGTTTACAGCAATATTTTTTCATCGTTTTGATGGTCACTGTAGTGGCTATATTAATTTCTTAAAGTTCTCTCTTTCTCTTATATTTAATATAACCACACTACGGACGGACAAGCGCCTGTTTTTATGCGTTGTCGTTAGCAACAACGACGGTAAAACCATCGCGTGTCCGCTTGTTTATTTTCCACATAAACCTTTCACAATAAAGCTCAAGATACTGTTGAGACTTTTCAAAATAAACTGAATCACGTGAAAGAGTATGCAGAGTATTTACGGATGAGAAGCAAAAAAGAGCCGTCAGGTGCTAAAAAATCAACCTTAGACTCAAGCGTTAGAACAGGCGGGGAAAAGACTCACAAAGAAAACAGCAGCGTTACAACTTATATTTAAAAATGTATAGTTTCATGCATTGGTTAAAACACGCGACTCCAGGTACACGACCCCCAGCTGGAAACACTTCACGCAAATCGAGCGTGAGATTCACAGAATTTACAGAAAATGTTAAATTTTTGTGATTTATATCGTTATCAGGACGATAGATGTCTTATATCGGGATATGAGATTTTGGTCATATCGCATAGCCCTAATTCTAGTGCCAAAGCTTTAGCGATGTTCAGCTCCGGTCACAATGTCATGCATGCAGTGCCTTGTAATAAATATTAATTAAATATGCTGTTTGCAAAGATTCACTGGATACATGTTACAGTGTTGCATTCAAAAGCAACCTGATTAGCTGGATGACCTATTGTAGTGCGTGAGGTGTTTTCACACCTATAGTTGGTTTGCTCTGCTCCGAATTGTTTGAGTTTGCAAACTTGTAGCTTTACCCCGTGGTTTGATTTGTTTTCACAAAGAGAAAAATCCAAGTGAACTCCAAGCAAGCCAAAATGCAGCACTACAAACCACGTGAGAATGTTCAGTCTGCTCATTGGCCAGATGTGTCTGGGATGGAAGAAGGTGCTATGTTGTGGATAATTGGAAAACTTGGAGAATTTACATTCATTTCACAGCTAGCTTCTAGCCCGTACAGACCTTTGCACATCTGTAGTACCTTGTTGCATCCCAGAATACAAAGCATACAGGGCTACAGGACCACAAAAATTTGATTCTGTTCATCAGTCTGAAGAAACGTTTCTCCCACTGAAAACTTTTTTCGGATTTCCTTACCTGGATGATTGAGCATGCATCAGCTCAAAGTTGTAATGTACAGGTTTCGGTAGTTGGTTTGGATCGGGGTCGAATTACGTTGATTTAAATGAACTAAGTGCACAGGTGTGAAAACAAAAGAATCACTCAGAAGTTCTCCCGCTCCTGGTGAACTCTGGAATAGTGTATGCAGATGGACACATTTTGGGCACCATGAATTTCGCTTAAAGCACCACACTAAAAGAACTCAGAGCAAGTGTTTACCCACAAAAACTACACTTTCAAAGTGAAAAAAATAAATAAATAAAAATACACACACACACACACAAGGTAGAGAACCCACAGAAAATGAGAGGAATTCAATGATGAAGTTTGGATACTGGTTGACACAGTGGGAGAAATGGAGGGCACATGAAGAGGCAAGCTCCTGTGTCTGAGCCTCAGTGGGATCTCAGCAGGGTTTGGTCTGGATGTGAACTCGGCTGTTTCACAATCACAGCAGCAGCTCCAAAGACTGCGAGAGGAGGAGGAGAAAAGTGCCTCTGCAGACCACGCCCTGGCCTTTACAGTCATAACTGAACTATAGAGCTCACAGCTCTGTGGAACAAACTAACTGTGGACTCTCAGATACCTCAC
>VUQG01020345.1:15142-27039 GCA_015106755.1 Etia nguti
ACAGACGCTCACACATTCCTCACACTTTACAACAATCCATCCAAATCTCATTCAGACAGTTCGAACCAACATCTAATCTGAAAACATAAAGCTTTCCAGAATTGGGTATCCTCTTCCATGTCAGTCACTCAGAAATGTCAGGAATGAATTTTTGGGCATCTTCCCTGCCTGCACCTCCAATGAAACGTGCCACTGTCTGTGCTTTTCATGCTTTATTTTTTGAGCTTGTTTTTTCACGTTTTGCCTCGTCTCCAGTGAACTCTGCTATCGCTCCCTGCTCTATTTCGGCTCACTTATCAACCAATCAACATTCGGCAGTGTGTCTCACATGGGTGACAAGCCCCCCCCCTTACAACTGAAAACTGTGTGCAGGATCATAAATTTAGCTTTACACTCTGCATTTGTTGGTGTATGAATGAAGAGCCTCCCATGAAAACGTGCCTCTTTTTGACAGGACAGCAACTGCCTGCTAACTGGAGGTAACGACAAACTGCTGCGTATCTATGACCTGAGCAGCCCTGAAGCAGGTGAGTGGACACGCTCATGCACACACGTGTATGTGGGACCATATGACCAGTACATGCTCCTACATATCCACAGTGTACTGTCGCTAGACCATCACAGTCCACGTGCTGCATGTACTGCAGAGCTCTGTGGTGTGGGTGGTTATACAGCAGCCGGCAGCATCGGTTTGTGCTGTAGCACACAGTAAGACTTGGTAAAATCACAAAATAATCTGCATGATCACTCTTTTGAGATGAAGCTGATAAATTCATCAAGTGTAAATTATTATATACAACGTAACAGTTATTGGGAAAACTTCCACAGCATCAGGTGTTACTATGGTAACTCATGGAGAAGGTGCTGTCTGTGCTGGTGGAGGAAGTTGCCTTTATCAATCACTTGTTTACAGTGAGCAGATGGTGCTGTGTCAGCACAGCTTGGAGCAGTTCCCAGCTAACTGTGACCTCACAGAAAGATCCTGAATACTTCAAAAACTAAATATGCCCCAAAGAAGCAAATGAAGTTATGAAATTTTATGCCCTGAAGGTCAAAGGTTGAGCCAGGGCAGGGGTAGAGGTAGCCTGCAATGTGATGTGTTTGCTGAGGAACTGAAGCAGGAGGCAGTGATTCCAGGTGGTGTAATGTGTCTGACTGTTGCTTCTGTGTCCCTGTCAGCTCCACAGGAGATTTCAGGCCACACGTCGGCCATAAAAAAAGCTCTGTGGTGCAACAATGATCAGCAGATCCTCTCTGCTGCTGACGACAAAACCATCCGGTCAGTGCACTGTGACACACGCCCTGACCCGTCTTACCTCTCACTTCTGACAGTAGGCATAGCAACCACTGTGTGTGTGTGTGTGTAGGCTCTGGGACAGGAGCTCCATGGAGGAGGTGAAAACACTGACTTTTGACACGTCAGTGAGCAGCATGGAGTACGTAGCTGATGGACAGATTCTTGTGATCACGTATGGAAAGACCATCGCTTTCTACAACGCTCTGAGGTCAGCCTGCAGCCGTTCAGTGTCACTGAGTGACATGTGTATAAGCCAGAGGGCATCCTCCACCTCTGTTAATACTGATTTATTACTGACTTTGTTATTGAGTAAGCACACTGTAGCACACAGTATGGTCATCATTTATTATTTAATGTTGTTTCTATTTTTATTAATATTATCAAGCTTGGAATTGATCAAGACTGTGGAGGCCCCAGCTCCTATCAACTCAGCCTCCCTGCATCCAGAGAAGGACTTCTTTGTTGCCGGTGGTGACGACTTCAAGCTCTACAAGTTTGACTACAGCACTAAGGAAGAGCTGGGTGAGCAGCAGAGTGCTCGATTGTGTCGTGAAGAGGAGCAGTCTGACTCCTTTAATGAAATGAGAAATGGAACCCGTAAATACAGAATAAATGCAAGTCATAAACTCATATTTTATTCACAACAGAACCTAGGAAACACATCGAATCGTCACACTGCGCAAACCGTTCGTTTTGAATTTGATGGCAGCCACACAACTGTGGAAGAGAGGACAGGGCTGTGCTTCCCACTGTGCACCACCCTCGCTTCTTTTAACTGCTGACGGGAGCAGCTGCTGACTTTTCCACTTTGCCTCAGTCCATTTGAAATGAGCTGTGGTCCAGACAGCAGTGTTTGTGGATCATGTTCACAGATGGTTTCTTCTCTGCATGATGGAGCTTTAACCTGCATGTGTGCACAGCACACCGAGGTGTTCACACATGGTGATTTGTGAAGTTTTGCTGAGCCTGTGCACTGATTTCAGTCATGCCTGTTGTTCTGCAGCGCTGCCTGAGCCCTGAACATCACAGCTGTCCAATACTTATGTCTGGGCTTGTCCCTTGCACACAGAGACGTCACCAGATTGAACATCATCATGTACAGACTAAGACAGTCTTCAGTGTTGCTTTGAGGATTTTCACTGTGAAGTTGTTCCACAACATCTAGATGCAGTTTTTGCAGAACGTGAACCTCTCTAACATGATCTTTTTATTCCCGCTCATGTTCTGGACCAGAACATTCCTTGAGCCGATTTTTTTTTTTCTTTTTTTTTTTCCAGTCTTTTGCTGCCAACTTTGCTGAAACGTGTTGCTGCCATCAAATTCAAAATGAGCATAATGAAAAACATGTGTTGCCAGCGTGCTAGTGCAGGAGACTAATTAAAAACATGGAAGTAAGAGGTGTTCCACACAGCCTCTCCTGCACTGCACCCTGAGCCACAAGCCACAGTCTGTCCCCAGATATGGGTTTATGAGGTTCTGTTTTCATTTCGGTTTCACATATCATCCCAACGTTTCTGGCGCTGGGTTTGTGTTCTGCTCCAGTTTGATGTCACTAGAGAGAGGGGTTTTTTTAAAATAAAATTTTAACGATGAATAATGAAGGGTATGCAGTTCTGAATAGATGGGTTTTAAGACGTGATTCAAAAGTAGAGAGAGAGCTTGTAGTCTGGAGATCTGGTGGAAGTGCATTCTAAAGTCTTGGGGCAAAACAACTAAAGGCTCTGAGTCCCATGGTAGTCAGGCGAGCAGACAGACAGAAGGGAAGCTGGAGAAGAGGGGGTGAGTATGTATGGAGAAGATCAGATAAATATGGAGGAGCAAGGTTATGAAGCGCTTTGAAAGTAAGAGGCAGGATCTTGAAATTGACACGGAGGTGAACTGGAAGCCAGTGGAGCTGTTTAAGAACAGGTGTTATATGTTCAGTGGATCTAATTCTGGATACAATATGAGCAGCTGTATTTTTGAACTAGCTGCAGTTTATGGAGAGATTTATGAAGCAGACCATAGAGACGAGAATTACAGTAATCTAAATGAGATGTGACAAGAGCATTGACAAGTATGGCGGTGCTGTTTGGAGTGAGTGAAGGACGAAGGCGGTTAATATTACAAAAATGAAAATAAGAAGACTGAGTGATATTATTTATATGTGCTGTGAAAGAAGAGTGCTGTCGAGGATGACACCAAGACTCTTAACCCGAGGGGAAGGTGTGACAACAGTGTTATCACTGGATAACAGCACCAGTCTGAAGAGGTGCTGAACAGCAATTGTGCCCTCAGTTTTCGAAATGGAAGACATGCTGTCACTGTGAAGTTGCCATCTGTGTACTTTTGTCTTCAGGGTTTCCAGTGGGAGACACAGGGCACTCATAGGCTATTTCCCACCTCCAGCCTGTAGCAGAGCACACTACCTCACTGTTAACATGCACTAGTGATCTTTAGTGAACATGTGTGAAAGGATGTCAGCCGATCTGCTACTGAATCACAGCGTTATCCTGCCTCATTATTCTACTCGTTTTCCTGTGCTGTGTTTGTGTGTAAGTGCAGATGGGGGTGGGGGTAGTGGTTGTAGCTCTGGCTGGCAGGCTGTGGTGCTTTTGGTATTCTGTTGGAAACCCTGAACTTATCTGAAAATGTAAAAAAAAAAAAAAGTTTGAACCCTGATTCTTTGGTCCATTAAAACATAAAGGAGTAGCTGACCAATTGGAAACTAATGGTGGTGGTGCTGCTGCTCATGTGTCTGTAGAATCCTACAAGGGACACTTTGGTCCGGTGCACTGTGTTCGCTTCAGTCCTGATGGGGAGCTGTACGCGAGCGGCTCGGAGGACGGCACGCTCCGACTGTGGCAGACAGCGGTGGGAAAAACCTACGGCCTGTGGAAGTGTGTCCTTCCTGGTAAGTCTGAACTGATGACACGTGTTCATGCTTTCATCTGGATTCAGTTACATAGCACTGTTGCTGTAATGACATACATGCTGAACGAATGAGTGAAGCTCAGGAGGAAAAATATTTTTATAAAGATTAGAGCAATAGAAAGCAGTCTTTGAAAACACTGTGTTTCAGTTGTGTGGTGTCGTGCAGAAACGCACAGTAGCAGAACTGTATATGCACAAGAGACAAAGGTTGTGAGGCAGTGCTGCTGCTGACCCGCCATCTGTACTTACCTCAGAGCTCTGTAAACTATCCATATGACATTATACCACAGCATAGCACATTTTTCAAACCATTTCATGACCACATGGAAAAGACTCGAGTTTAAACTGTAGCAGCAATGGTAAGATGTTTGTATGTGTGTGTGTGTTTATAGAACATAGTATGATTTCATGATATATATGATGATACTACACTGCCCTGTATCAAATTGTTCCTCACTTCCTCCTCAGAGGACCTGGGGAGCGAGAACCCTGAGCAGCTGTACACCTCCACCCCTGAGATAAAAGCCTGAGGAGAGAGCGTCGCCTTCTGGAGCCTCAACGAGATCCACGAAAGGAGCCAAGTCCAGAGCATCTTCATCCATCAAAACTGATGTGGATACTAAGACTGGCCTGTCTGTCACAGCATCAGTCCACACACCCACTCACCTGCGCACCGACAGTCCATGGACAGCATGGGCTGCAGAGTGAAGCAGTAGAGCTGTGAGTGTGAGCTCGTTGCTGCCTGCTTTCTCTCTGATCAGCCCACTTCTTTCTGTCCTCTAACTTCTATAACATAGAGCCGCCAACCCCAAACTGCACGACGTCATCATCGGTTTTGGTTTCAGTGTTGAGGTGTTTGATGAGCTGGACCAAGGCTTGTTTTCAGTTCATGGTTACAGGAATACATGAGTTAATGCTCAAATTCTGAGGCTTTCATTTCTTAAAGAAGCATTGCTTTGAGTATTTTACAGTGTTCTGCTTGAGTAAAGTTAAGTGTCCAAATCAAAGCTAATATTGTTTTGTGACAAAGGAGAAGAAATTATTTCTTGTTTGGTTTCTGTCTTCATTTGTGCGCAGTGATGAAATAAACGGAGCATTATGCTTTTATTTGAAAGTAATGCACAAATAAAAAAAGGGACTTTGAGCTTTTATTTCTTGACCATCGCACCTGCCAAATGTGCAGGCTTACTGTAAGTACACACTACAGACATTAAAAAGAAAATAACCATAACATGTGTGCTGGTAAGGAAGGTCTAGGAGTTTCTCTGCTTTTTGTTTTGAGTAAACAATAGTTTATCAGTTTCAGAGAATTAAATCTATAAAATAATGTAGCACTGGCTGACTTCCACAACAGGGTTTCTTAGAGCTGCTCATCAGGTGTGAACTAGAAAGCTCAAAAATATCCATAACTGTAACATCTGAGCAAAATTTCAGTGACAGAACCCAAAAGGATGCATCATCTTCATGTCTAACATGATCATATTACATCTAATGGAATATCGGTGTTCCTGTATCCAGTCCCTCAGTGAGCAGTCTGTGAATAAAGAGCTGGATTTCACTGGGCACCAGTTCTGCGCAGTGACTGAGCCTCTGTGGCTCTGATCGGTCCCAGCCTGCAGCGGAAGGAGGTGGGCTTTACGAGCTGCCACTTCCGGTCAGGACCGTGCAGCATTCCTCATTTCTTCCCACTTTAATTCCTTCCATAGACAGCAGCACATATCCACGTTTTTGTTTCTTTGAAGCACACACTGCTCTGGCAGTTCGGTCCAGTGGGCGGCGCTGGTTGCCCGATCCGCCATAAGCGGCTCCGCTGTTTTCTGCTAGCTGTTACTTGCTGACCCGTTCATCTTCTAGCCGACATGCCGGAGTACCTGGACGACCCCTCTGTGCTCACCAAGGAGAAGCTAAAGAGCGAGCTGCTGGCCCACAACGTGGAGCTCCCGAGCGGCAACCCCACGAAGGACGTGTACGTGCAGCTGTATCTTACGAAGCTGGCCGGCCAAAGCAGACGCCCCGCGGCCGTAGCTGCGGACTCGTTCTCCAGCGACGACGAGCTGCCTCCGCCCGCGCTGCCTGACACCAGCCGCTCCTCCGGTAGAGTAAGTGCTCTCCCACTCCCGTCCCATTTGCACACTTCCAAACCCACCAGGATTACAAAATCCACGTTCTGAACTTAGATTAGTCGTCTACTGTAAATGTTGGCAGTATAGTTTGGATGTCCAGAACACATCAGTTTGAAATGTCGCTTCATCACACACGGCTCACATTCAAACCTGCACTCTCTCCTCACTGGAAATTTCATTCCGCTGGAAAGTGTAAGGTAGTCTCGTGAATGAAAGGCAGAGCAAATCCAGATCACTTCCCACAAATGAGTCTCACAGGTTTCACTTTCCCACAGAGTTTCCTTCTTTGCTTCAGATCCAGCCTGATCCTCCAGCAGCAGCAGGGGAATCTCCATCGTGATGCTGAAGAAAGTTTCAGTGCAAACACAGATACAGTCAGAGACACACACACACCATATCATACCACACCACCTTTATTTATAAAACACTTTAAAATAAACCGGGGTTCACAAAGTGCTGTACATATACAAATAGCATAAACAGAAATCAAATTAAACATGTTAAAAATAGAAAATTAGAAAAAGATAGAAAAGATACAGACAGAGACACACATCTGTGAATGAAGGTTTCTGCCAACTACATAGAATATGAACTGGAACGAGAGCCTTTTGATAGTTTTCACCTCTGCATCAGCACGCTCATGTCCACAACGGTTACTCGTTTTTGTAGGTGGGATAAAGAAAGTTTGAGGTTAGAGGAGCTGGCAGCCATCCACTCAGTCAGGGAGAGATTTGTTCTGATTCTGAGGATGAAATGGGACAAACTGGCAGGTGTTCGAACTGATGTCTGTTCAGGTCTGACAGGGGAGAAGTGTCTGAAAACAGAAGTGAAATTACTATTTTGCATTGTATTATAGACCAGGAGGCAGTGTTGAAGTCTGCAGGGTATCCTTCCTGAAGCAGCCCTCCCGGTGTGTCCCTGGGGGAGGCTGGCACCCCAGCCTGTTTTCAGCGGGTTTCTCATGAAATAGCTGAGCTTGGCTGTGAAGCAGATTGATGATCAGTTCAGGTAGTAACAGAAACAGTGCGTCTTACATATCTCCAGTATTAAAGTGAGACTATACTAGTATGTAGTTTTATAAAAAGTACACATTTCAATGTTGTCCACGGGGCTGATGTTTCAACAAGAGTATAATGAGTGCAGAGGTGATGTGTTGAGTACTGGATCAGCCTGATTTCAGGAAGCTTTCAGCTTTTCTTTCTGCCTTCCCTTTGGAATATGAAATAACATTATCACACTAACTGTGAGCCACCATGTGCTGTGGGTCTTGCAGTGAGTGTTTAGTGCAGTTTCATGGTTTAGGTGGTGGAGCACACAGATGTTTTCCTGCAGCTGCTTGAGTTATCATTCTTAACATTGAGGAAATGCTTTTGTTAGGAGGAATTCATGCTCAGACTCAGATTCAGACTCAGCATAGTTGGTGTCTTGGCACTAGAGTGTTGATGCCGTTTATCTTGTGAAAGCTGCTGCTCACATACCTGAGGGATTACAGGCTGCAGGTGGGAGGTGCCCCAAAAATGAATTCCTGACATTTTTGAGTGACTGACATGAGAGAGGATACTCGGTGTGACTCTTCGAGTCTGGAAAGCTTTATGTTTTCAGATTAGATGTTGGTTCGAACAGTCTGAATGAGATTTGGATGGATTGTTGTAAAGTGTGAGGAATGTGTGAGCGTCTGTCCAGGACTCTGTGAGGTATCTGAGAGTCCACAGTTAGTTTGTTCCACAGAGCTGTGAGCTCTATAGTTCAGTTATGGCTGTGAAGGCCAGGGCGTGGTCTGCAGAGGCACTTTTCTCCTCCTCCTCCTCCTCCTCTCGCAGTCTTTGGAGCTGCTGCTGTGATTATGAAACAACTGGGTTCACATCCAGCTGTTTCATAGTTGTCATTGTTTCTAACACTGAGTTTCACTTCAACTCTTTGTAGATTAGAGCTTTGGTCTCCCTGTGCAGACAGACGGCAGGTCGTGTAGTAGAGTGGACAGCGAATGCGCTTGCTCTGCTCGACCATAAATTCTGCTTAAGTCGACCAGGAGTCACATTTTTATAGCTGTGCATTCAACACAAACACATGTACGCCATGTTGCTCCAAAGGAGCTAAAGCCTTGTCACAGGTGCTTAACCCAGAGCTAAGAAGAAAGCTGAGGGTTCCTGTCCACCAAAAAGCCATCGACGACTGTCCTGTTGAGTCTTCAGAAGTATGATGTCGCTGCTGCATTCAGCAACGTATTTACTGTACGTTTATTTGATTTGCTCCAAGGCAGAGCTGCCTTTAGTTTTGATCTAATTAGGAGACACAGCATCATGCCACTATGCTGGCTTCACAAGTAATTTCCTGTCGGCTGCTAAGTAAAACTTCAGACTATGATGAAGCGCCTCCAGCATCTTCAGACAGTGCCGTTCTCCTCCCTAAATATTTCCCCTCTGGCAGCTTCCTTTCAGGAAATTAAAGGATGTGTTTGTGTACATGAGTAAGTTTTCACATCTGCTCATTGGTGGTTCATGAATGAAGAATTAATAAAATAACAAGTCTTCCTGCATACTACTCCTGGATTTTTGAAAAAGGCTTTGGTTATGTGCAGTGACAGCAGTGTTATCCAGGGCGTAACAGGTGGTAACCAGATTTCTGCTCTCGAAAATTTCTGCAGTTTGACTTCTGTCATTCTCAGTCGTTCACATAAGTTCCCATGTTATGAGCAGAGTTAATATATGTCCTTCTGCTGCACTATTCCGGGTGGACAGAGGGGGGAGAGGGCTTTTCACCCATCTGAGAGACACTCCTGTGCAGTCTTCCAAGATCCTGACTGCATGTCGCTTGAAGCAGATGACATAATTGTCTCCAAATGTTGATATGTTGACAAGTGGGCCAGAATAGAGATGGAGCGATGGTAGGGTTCACCACGAGCGAGAGAACTGCAAAAAAAAAAAAAAAAGAAATCCAGCACTAAAAGTACAGACAGTGACGGCGGCGACATGTTTACTTGTTTCTAACACCGAGTTTCATATCAGCACTGTCAGGTTTAGAACTTCACTTAACAACAGCACAGTGGCCCACGGACTGTACACTGCCTCCATCTGACCACAGAGCTGTCTGCAGGCAGAGAGGACCATAAAAACAGCTTCAGGGAGAGAAAGAAGCATATATAAATATAACAATAGTTCTACAAAAATATTTTAAGTGACCAACAAAGGATTGGTTGGATTGGTTATAATGTAGGTACAGTAACAGAGTCATAAAGATAGCTGTCTTGCAGGTAACTTCTTTATTTTATGTATAACCCCTTTGTAAATCCTGTTCACTAAAGTCTGTTAACCAATACAAGTAAAGACATAAAAACACATGGAAACACTGGAATGGTCAGTCGTGCCATGTGCGTTGGCAGGTTCATGTTTATGGTAACAGTTTAATATTTGAGTGTTGTTGAATCAGCAGCTGTACTGACCTCAGGTAGTCCTCCTAAAGTCTTGTTCAGCATGATGCATGCTAACTACTCCAGCTGTAGGTGTGTGTGTCTGTGTGAAGCTGGTACTGCAACTGAGTGTATAATTCAATATTCATTTTTAGTATTGCTTAACATCTGAGTATCAGTGAATATTTTTTTTGATGGCTTGGTGAACATAGTCAAAGAACCAGCACACACACTGCTAAGTAAAGAGTCCTTCATGTGAAAATGGAACGGTGTTAGCAACAAAAAAACTGTGTTAGCTGACTCTTGTCAGTCTTTACTTTGTGATTAATTGGATTCAGGTTGAAAAAATCCATCGCTGGCTCCGCTCTGGCTCTGATTTGCTGTTTTTCCACAGAAAGCCACCAGGAAAACAGACAAGGTTCGACCGATTGAGCTTGATGTGACTGTGCTGAGTGACAAGAGCCTGAGGGATGAACTGCTCGAGCGTGGACTAGACGTGGGGCCAATTGTGGGTGAGTGTAAACCTGCTCACCATTGCAGACACAGTAGTGGGCACAGAGACGGCACTCACTGCGCATTTGTAAAATGACAGATGCAGACAGTCCCAGGGTGAAATTGGTTGCAAAGAGGGTGTTGCACCAAAAACTTTGCTTTGGTTGTCAGCAAGGTTGCTGAGATTGCTTGTAGTTTGCATGACGGTTTGCAGACAGCATTTATTCTATGAGCTGTTGTGAAACTTGAAAAAATTGAGACACAAACCAAAAACAGAGAACGTTCACCCAGGACGCAATCGGCCATTTATGAAATGCTCACACCTGTCTGTACGTCTCCGACAACCAGCCATGTTCACAGTCACTTAAATCACCTTTCTTCCTCATTCTGATGCCCAGTTTGAACTTAGCAGGCTGTATTGACAATTGATAGATTTCCTGCTGTAGCATAAGAGTTGTACATCATACAAATATTGTTGTTCATTCAAGAATGTCACCTGTTGTGTTTGTGTGTTTTGGGGGGGTTTTATACCTTGTTGTGTCTTCCTGTAACACACTGATCCCTTTCAGTTGTGCTGAACTGATAGACATTTGTCTCAGCCTGAACCCAGACGTTAGTGCGGATTGGACCCACAGTATCCCACCACAAACGGCTTTTTCCCCTGGGCCATCCCAACTGTAACCCCTCTCAACCACCACCACCACCTCACCCCTGCCCACCCACCCACCAATCTGAGCCACGGTCTGAGTAACCCTCATTACTCAGACCACTCACACAGAAACTCTACTCTATTGCACTACTTTAAAGCACTTTGCCACCTGTACTCTAATATGTGCCTTTCTCCTGTTTTGTATATACTCCTCTTGTCTGTTATTTGTTCTTACTGTCCTACTGTCCTTTTTATTCCATGCACAGTTGGTATAGAGCACCCACGATTTCGTCTTGACTTTGACTAATATTAACATTTATTTGATGATCTCAAACATGTAAGTGTGACAAATATGAAAAAATTAGGAAGGGGAAAGATACTTTTCCCCATTACTGGATCAACATGTTGTGGTTTCACTGCTACAACATCACCCTTGTCTTGTCCTCCCAGCATCCACCCGGAAGCTGTATGAGAAGAAGCTACAAAAGCTGCTGGATGAAGGGCCTCCTCAGCCTCCGCCACCACAGCTGATGCTCGCAGGCATACAAGTCGGCAGCTCAGAGTCTGACCTCTACAGTGACAGGGAGGACGGTAGGAAGGACCCACAGTGCAGCTCATTCAGCGCTGATGCGCTTTAACGAGTGCTTGGATTTTGAAATGTTTCCTCATCACCCACATGAGAAATGTGATATCGTGTGTTGATGAAGGGGATGTTGTGTGTAGAACAGGGATGTCAAACATACGTCCCGATACAGTTATATCCGGCCTGCAAGATAATTTCATATGTCAGTTATTGATGGCCTGTTAGTACGTGGGGGCCAAATCTTCATCCATGCTGAGAATCCATGCAGGCAGGGGTGGGACTTTAT
This sequence comes from Etia nguti, assembly GCA_015106755.1. Classification (NCBI taxonomy): domain Eukaryota; kingdom Metazoa; phylum Chordata; class Actinopteri; order Cichliformes; family Cichlidae; genus Etia; species Etia nguti. The sequence goes on from VUQG01020345.1 coordinate 26,892, forward strand.
TTTGATGGGCACAATCTTATCACAATCAAAGACAGACTGGGATTGTACCATTATGTGAAAGAAGGAAGGGGGGCAGACATTCCAAGACAGCAAGTGCAATTTAGTTTTATTTATATAGCACCAAATCACAACAACAGTTGCCTCGGGG
>VUQG01020346.1:0-11223 GCA_015106755.1 Etia nguti
TGAAAATACTAGTAGTGCTAGCTGCACGGCGTTAACGAGCTAACTGCTAACGCTAACCGCAACGCTAACGTGTTGACGCCGTGCAGCCCCACGCACGGGGCGATCTGCGGTCAATGCAGTTATGGCGTTAACGTCATTTTAACGAGAGTAACGCTGCAGCACTAAAATAGTAATCTCCAAATGTTTTCTTTTTACCGACCAGCTCCTCTTTGATAGCTGCCGTGTCCATCTCGTCGTTGCCTGCAGGTGAAGCGATGGGGGAGGGGGGTTGTGTTCAGTGAAGGACAGAGGCGAGGCAGAGTAACTTTGCGTAGAGACAAAAGTGGAGGACAGAGAGGGAAACTTGCGGTTCCACAAGTATAATTATAACGTAACATAGACTATATCGATATAAACGATACTGTCACATCTCATGTCTCGTCTAAAAATATATCGATATATTTAAAATCTCGATATATCGCCCAGTCCTAATACTGTCCACTTAAAATCTTGTTGAATTTTGTCTTGATGGAATCAGAGCTAGTATCCAGCCTGATCCAGGTCAGATCTGATCCCAAACCTTGGCTGTGGGTCTCTGCTGATACGCAGTACTGATCCAGTACCAGTGATAAACTATGAATCCATATCGCTCACTATACTCGAGCATCGTAAAAGCTTAACAGCAGGTGTCACACCGAACCAGTGTCCTCTCAGCTTCTCAGGCTCCTGCCTGAATATAATGACAGTGAAAGTAAATGAGTGAGCGAGCGAGAGAAGGAAAGCATTTTACATTATACATGTTGTTGCTGTTGCATGGTACAAGAGAACAGCAGAGATTTGGCTTTTTGGCTCAGTATCAGATGGATACTGTTTTTGTTTTGTCTTTGATCTCTCGTTGATTTTTGTTTTTCTTCTTATCCCCCTGAAAACAGTCCTTTTTTATATTGAGCCATAGCAAAAAGCACTGCTGTTTAATGATATGCTTTAACTTTATAAAAAAATCGAGTTAAAACTAAGGGATAGCTCCCAATTTTGATGAGACGAGTATGGTGCTCTTTAGATACAGAAATGCTGCTTATGTTTGGAGAAAAAAGGAGAGGTGTACACCCCGAAGAACATGGTCCATGAACATGGAGTGTTATACTGTGGGGATGCATCTGGAACTGGGAGTCTTGTCAGGGTGGAAAGACTTACGAAGAAAGAAGGATATGTGAAGATTCGTAATCCAGAAAAAGTGACATTTTCATACAGGACTAGTATGCTGTCGTCATCTAGAGCCTTGAGCTGTCTTCATGCTGTATAAAAAACAGACTCACGTGTAGAAATCTCAAAACGGTGATTCTGTTTATCTGGATGTGGAGTTTTCAGTGGGACAAACATTTCGTCACTCATCCAAGTGACTCGTTCAGTCTCAGCTGAATATGCATAACGACTGAGACTAGCACCACTGACTAACAATAGGCTGTGAGGTCAGCTTCACAATCATTAACGTGTAGAATTGATCATTGGAAGATACCAGGCTGGACCTCAGTAGCCTAGTATGTGTTACTATTTTGGACATTTAGAGCTGAAATAAATTGGTCTTAGAAAAAAAAAAAAAATTAACATGCTGGAAATAATATTTGCAGACCTGCTTGTGAAGAGTTCATTGTACAGTTCTGTGATTGTACTGTAACAGTATATAACAAAGTGATTATTGAAACATTGAGTTTAATTTTAAGTTAAGTGTGCTTTGGGATGATTTCAGTTTCTGAAACCTGAATCGTTGTGCTTCAGTTACAGTTATGTAATGACACCTATATACATTTAGAGCAGTATTTTTAATTAAGTAGGCCCCACCACCTCCACAAGGCTTGGACCACTAAAGATTGCTGTTCAGATTAGCCTTGAAAACTGATATTGCTTCAGTCCTGGTGTCAGTAGATTCCGTATTTGACGTGTCTCAGCTGGAATGTGAATTGCAATTAAACAAGTTAACTCTTGTTTCCTGAGAGAGAAAATATTCCCTCCCAAAGGACAGCTCATGATCAGCTCTTTCTTTCTTCATCAAAGCAGCAAGTAGTACTTTCCCCACATGGAGAAAAAATATTGATATATTTTTGTTTAAAAAAAAGTCGTCCTTTATGAAATTCAAGAAAACTGATTTTAAAAATGCCTGTCACATTTTACCATCACCATCAGTTTAGAGGTCTTCTGTCTGTTTTGTAAAATCAGCAGCCAAAAGATACTTTTAATGATTAATCACTTACATGAACTGTTACAATGAATTCTTTGTCTGATTATTGTCACATTTTCACAGATCACTTTGGTGCTGCTCTTTTTCTTTTTTTAAGACTTTTGTATTACTCATGTGCTAAAATCCTATGAGTTATTATGACATTTTTTAGTTGTGCAGTGAAATTTGAATTGGATAACAGTCTGCTCTGGGAATGTGCACGTTGCTGCCTTTGCTAGTCAGCACCAGAAATACCAGTCAGTTAAGTGTAATATCTTTATTTAATGTACAACAACAGTTACTGGGCTGCAGCTCTGACAGACGTCTGTGTCTCTCTCTCTGTCTCTGAATAGAAAATGAGTGTAAGCTATGTCAGAATAAACAGGAATATAATCAAGACGTGTACCCAAATTCTCTATAGCCCCGGTAGCTATATACTTGATAGTACACAATTAGTATTTCCCATCTTTGAGCAGTCAGACAGTGTCGCAGTCACAAAGCGGTAAAGCTTGTCAGACAAGTAGACTTTGTTCTGCCGGCCATGTAGCCAGGCTTCTTTCCACTATCCTGTCAGTGTGTACGTCAGCCTGTGCCTTAGCCCCCTGTGCTAGCACTCACACTTGAAAGAAAAGACACATGTGGACTCCAAATGCCTGCCCACACACAAGGCCCGTTTCTTTTGTAGTGTTGGCAAGCGGCGGAGAGAAAAGAGAAGTGACTGGAGTACAGTTCTTACAGTGACACACCTTTCAAGAAAAGAGTGCTGGATGTGTTTCTGAACACACGCACACACACTTGTCTGTAGTAGTGGTGTTATTCACCCTGATGAAGATTGTGAATGGAGAGAGAAGTGATGTGATGACTTTAATTGCTGTATTAACAGTGTTAAAACAGCAAAAATTATTAATGCAATCTGTAAAACGTGCATCAATGAAACCAGAGCTGTTTGTTAAGTTTTTGTGATCTGCAGACGCTGCAGCATGACAGTTTGGTCTGCACACTATAATGTATTCAAACAGAGTCATAGTTAATAAATGAGTTTTCATTTAATAAATGATTAAACGAGCTCCTTATTGTATCATGTTTAGATTTTGACATATTGGGTTCTTAACTTTTTACTATTCAGTTGCGCTTAAGCTAGGTTCCATGTCTTGGGTACTGTAAGAGTTATTTCAGAACATGTAGGATACATAAAGCATATTCTGTATTATCGCGTGAAGACTGAATTAAGCAAATACTATTCTAATGAACTAAATGCATGATATGTAAATACACTGCACACTGAAATGTCATGTGTGCATGCAACTGTGTGTCTGTGTGTGTGTGTTCATGTATCTGTCATGTGGAGGATGTGCAGTGACATTGTTACATCTTCTCTGAAATACAATACTAATGCTAAAAAGCACCCCTAAGCTCTACAGTCAACTCCTTTTTTAAGCTGTGTGTGTGTGTGTGTTTGTGTGTGGATGGGTGCGCGCACACAAACAGGTTTAAATGTGTAAGCATTTCCTTTTTGGTGTGTCATGGTAAAGAGGAAAAAACTTTTGGATGTAAATGAAAATAGTTGATGAAATTTTGAATGTTTATTGGTATTATTCTACCTGCATTGACCCTAACATGCTGCCGTATTGAAGTACGATACAATAGAAAATAACAAAAAGCACTTTCCCTTTTAACGGACTATGGTCATGTGTCCAATCAGAATTTACAGCTTCTTTTAACTCTTCAAATAGTTGTTCAGTCTTGTTTGCTTTCTAAAATCTTTGATTAATGACATTTTGAACACAGAGTAGGAGAAATCTCCAAACAATAGGATGTATGCAGTCCGCATGAGTGTGATGTATTGTCCCTGCAGGGCTGAGAGACTGCTGTGCAACAAAGTCCAGTTAGACCGGAGATGTAACATGAGATCGTTCCTTGAGAATCTAGGGCAAGGTTCCTTCTCCACACGTGTGTCGGTCTGTGTGTGTGTTAAGCTTGCCTGTTTGCCTACAGTTGTGTGTTTGTCTGTTTAATGGCTTCTGGGATGTGTTTTCCAGCAAATGTGTAAGTTTCAGAGACCTGCTGAGTAAAAGTGTGGCTGTGTGTTTGTGGTCAGCTTGTGTATCCGTGATAACTTTGTGTCTGTATGTATGCATTATCATACTTGGCTTGTGAATGCTTGCTTTCTGGCCATGTGTGTCCCAGTGTAGCAGATGAAAGTAGGGAGGGGTGTTCTACCGTTGGCTTCATTGATTGGTTCCATACAGACTGAAACTTGACCTTCACAGCAGATGTCTGTGAGGCTGCCAAAGACGCGCGCGCACACACACACACACACACACACACACACACACAGTGCATAGCTCTGCCTTTACTGTGCTGCTCTTACAGTGTTCTGTTTTTTTTAATTTATGGGTCATCACCTAGTAATAATGTGTGGTTCCAAATATTGCAACAATGCTAGTGTGCACACATGCACTTGTGTTGTCATAGTCCTTGTTTTTCTAACTCTGATACACTGACAGTCATTATTGTTTAGGTACAAATTATTTTACTCTACCTGAGGTCTCAGGGCACCTTTATACAACTCGCCTCGTTCATCCATTCACTAAGGCCACATTCAGACTGAGATGGATGCATCGGAGAGCAATCTGGAGTTAGTATCTAGACTTGTGCAAGCAGGGATCAAACTGCCAGCCCTGTGAGAACCTGCTCTACCTCCTGAGTTACGGCAACCCCCAAAGAGTTCTCTGTTGTTGGCACTCATCACTGGGATGGGAATCGAGAACCGGTTCTTGTTGTCAGCAGTTAAAATGATCGGTTCCGCTTGCACCAACCAGCTGATTTCAGTTCGTGTGCCAGTGTAGTTGTGCGGCTGAGTGAATACAGACTCCAGCGCAGCAGCCAGACCCTGAACTTCAACAGGTAACAAAAGCAGTGATGAGCATTCAGGCTCCAGCCTCTGTTTATACCTGTTCATGTTTCTAAACTGTGGCTTTAACTTTGACTCCAACACTGATCTCAACAAAGAGGGGAAATATCCTCGACATGCACAAACACGTGACCTCGCAGAATGCAGTTAATTTCCACGAGTGTGATGTCTTTGATACGCTGCTTGATGATGGTGGCCACTGTCAAAGCAGAGCCAATGAGAATCAATAAGTGATATCCATAATGGAATTGGAATCTCTAAATTCTTATCCATTCCCAGCCCTACTTAACAGTGATGATATACTGGGCTGTTTCCCCAAAAAGCTCAGTTGTTCACAAGCAAGGATGGGGCGAGGAGGGGTTCACCACTTTGTGGGCAAATAGTCCATCAGTTTAAGAACAACCATTCTCAACGTACAATTGCAAGGAATCTAGGGATTTCATCATCTACTGTCGATAATATCATCAAAAGATTCAGAGAATCTGGAGAAATCTCTGCACATAAGCGCCAAGGCCGAATACCAATACTGGATGCCCGTGACCTTCGATCGCTCAGGCGACATTAAAAACCGACATCATTCTGTAAAGGATATTACCACGTGGGCTCAGGAATACTTCAGAAAACCATTGTCAGTTAACACAGTTCGTCACTACATCTACAAGTTAAAACTCTACCATGCAAAGCGAAAGCCATATATCAACAACACCCAGAAACGCCGCCGGCTTCTCTGGGCCCTGAGCTCACCTGAGATGGACTGATGCAAAGTGGAGAAGTGTGCTGTGATCTGACGAGCCCGCATTTCAAATTGTTTTTGGAAATCTCGTGTCCTCCGGGCCAATGAGGAAAAGGACCATCTGGATCGTTATCAGCGCAAAGTTCAAAAGCCAGCATCTGTGATGGGGGGGGGTGTTAGTGCCCATGGCATGGGTAACTTGCACATCTGTGAAGACACCATTAATGCTGAAAGGTACATACAGGTGTTGGAGCAACATATTCTGCCATCCAAGCAACGACTTTTTCAGGGACGTCCCTGTTTATTTCAGCAGGACAATGCAAAGCCACATTCTGCATGTGTTACAACAGCGTGGCTTCGTAGTGAAAGAGTGGCCTGACTGCAGTCCAGACCTGTCTCCCACTGAAAATATGTGGCACATTATGAAGCGCAAAATACGCCAACAGAGAGCCCGGACTGTTGAGCAACTGAAGTTGTACATCAAGCAGGAGTGGGGAAGAATTCCACAACAATTAGTGTCCTCAGTTCCCAGTGTTGTTAACAGGAAAGGTGATATAACACAGTGGTCAGCATCCCCCTGTCTCAGCTTTTTTTGGAACGTGTTGCAGGCATCAAATTCAAAATGAGTGAAGATTTGCACAACAACCATGAAGTTTATCCGTTTGAACATTAGATATCTTGTCTTTGTAGTGTATTCAAATAAATATAGGTTGAAAAGGATTTCCAAATCATTGTATTCTGTTTTTATTTATGCTTTACACAACGTCCCAACTTCATTGGAATTGGGGTTGTATAATAATCAATCAGTCTATGCCTCTCTGTCTGAGCCCATGTAAGAAAGCATGGAGAGTAAGAAGATGACACCTACACAGAGCTTTAAGTTGGAAAATGAGCAGTTCTGTCAGAATAAACTGACATAACCTCACAGCCTGGGTGATTTCTAACCACACTCTGCACAGACGTGGGGCCAACACTATCTGTACTCTGCAAACTCTCCTGCCATTGTGTTTACAGTGATATGCACATTGCAAAGCCCTTACATGTCATTTTTCCTCCATTATTATTTCTTGTTGACTAGTCAGTCAGTTAGCAGGAACAAACCTGAGCATTCTTACATGATGGCTTAACTAGCCTAGTAAACAAATGCCTGAAGGTGTCTCAGTAGATGTAGTTCAGCACTGTGAAACAGAGTCAACTCATCACTTTTAAGTGTTTTTTTTTTTTCAATAATAATATGTGGTATGTCTCATAAATGACTTAATTTCTTTCTGCCTTCAGACTAGCAGGTTGTTGCTTATATAATGCCTACTCAGTTTTGTGTGTGTGCACACGAGAGAATGTGTGGATGGAAGTGAATAACAAGGATGTGTGTGTGTGTGTGCTCTTTTTTTTTTTTTGCAGGAGGCAGACTGTGTGTGCAGCCGCTCTTTCAGAGCCAGGAAACATGCAATTTGAAACGGTGGGATGATGGAATTTCTAGCCCACATGCTGTAGCAGGAGATGAGGACACGTGAGCCGGTTGACCTCAAACCATCTCTGAGAGAGAGGGAGGGCAGCAGCACAGTGGTGCAACACAGACAGTCTGGAGAAATTAGTGTGTATCAAATACAAGAGAGAAAGACACCTTTTAAAGGAAAGTGAGCGGAGATAAAAAGAGACATCAGTTGGGGAGAAAAGGGAAAACAAAAGATGGAAGGCAGAGAGACGAAGAGAACAAAGCCTGTTGGTGTGACATAACATGTCCTGAGCATGTGTTTCTCTGACGCTGTAGTGGACAAGTGTTACGACCCCTAAAGCTAGGGATGGGCAGGACCGAGGAGTGTGTTCTTCTCCTGTACATTGTCAGATTAGACACTGGGAGGGTGAGATGAGTGTTCACGGTATCTGATTTTAGTCAGCGTGCTCAACAGTCCTGCTGTGTTTCTCTTGGCTTTCATGCATTAGTGTGTGGCTGTTACTGTAGACGTGCTTCTTTTAGGCATAAGAATTATTTGCACTTGTTAGACTGAAAGAATAGAAAGAACACACATGACTGCGAGATTCAAAGAAAGAACTGAGTCAGGTGTTATGGTTATCTGATATCTGATTTATCGGATATTTAGATGATCATCAGAATCATGGTTATTTTTCCCCAGTTTTATGTTTTAGGACCTTCGAGCTTCTTAAATGTTTCATGTTGTTTTTTTCCACTGCTGTATTCACCTTATTAATCGTATTAATCTTTGTCATGGCCTGACACTTATGCTAGCAAATATATGACTAGTACTATAGGATATTGGCACATGAGCATCAAGTTAACACTGGCTGATGGCCAGAGGGCAGTGCTCACCTCTGCCTGGGAAGTTTCATTTAATAAAGTGTAATGAAGTTGAATTTTAGAGAGCTCAGGGCTTTTTTTTAGTTTCCTTTTATATTGGCCCTACACATTAGCATCGATCTGAATAACAGGCGGTGCCTGACTAATAAAAACAATGATCCAAAAATACTTTAAAGTAGTTATGATCGTTTGCTTTTGCTTAATATAAAGCATGAGAAAAGATGAAGGCTAGAATTAAAAATACTTTACATTATTTTATCAAAATCATGATTATTAAAATAAACTCTGTACTCATCATATTAGGATGTGTTCAGCATTATGTGAAAGAACATAGTTTTTGGTTGTTTTCCTTCTTTTTTTTGTGTAGTTTAGAATATGTGACACACACACACACACACACACACACACACACACAGTGTTTATGTCAAATAGGCAAATATCTTTGGTTGAGTCACAGCTCTTCTGTTCCTCCTGCCTTCATCTTGTTTTTTCTTTTGTGTCAAGCTGTGCAGCTCGACACAAAAGCCACATCAAGACAGATGCTGTGCCTGCTGCAGCTTTAGCTGAATTTACATGGAAAGGATTTGACATAATTTGGAATAAAAAAGCTACAGATAATAGATAAAACATCTCATCCTCCTGTCATATGTTAGCAGTTGGTGCCTTGTCTCTCGTTGAAATGTGGATGTAGCTTTCCATGGTTTTGGCTCCACAGAGCCAACAGTAAACATGCCTTGTAATAGCAAGACCATTCTTATATTTTTGGGCGCCAGAATAGCACTGTGAGGTTTGAGTCTTGTGTGCTGTGTAATTAAGCAGGAGCTAAATTTAAACCAGACTGTGATTAGATTTAACAAGCAGAGACAGCACAGCAGTCTGCTCGTGTCACATACACGCTGTGTTCTTAGACATATTTGTGTGTTTATATTGCACATGCAGTAAAAGGGGAAGATTCACACTGATTATTTGCATACTGAGGACCCACATTTTGGGGCAAGTGTTACTGAAGCGCTTGTTTGTTTCTTTTTTGTTGTTGTTTGTTTGTTTTTGGGACAGCTGTCTGGGGAGTCCTGTGAAAAACTAAGGACACTCTTACTTTCTTCTATAGGAGTTAAGAGGCAAGGTAGCAGCTATTTGCCCCTAGCCATGTAGGATTAACTGCATAACTAATTAACAGCAAGTATGAGCACCTCCATTAAAGTAAAAGGTTTGGCAGTTTGCTGGTCTGGAGCATTCAGGTGTGTATTTACAATGCCACACAATGCATAGAACCAACAAAAACATGCATGCCAGACTCTGCAGGCCTCAGTTAGCATGTTAAACGTAAAGTTCTTGACAGTGCAATTAGAAAAAGAAGGTTCCCAGGAGAAAGTATCTTTGTTCAAAAAAGAAAATGCCAGCACAGCTTTGGTTTGCAAAGTTGCATCTCAACAAACCACAAGAATTCTCTAAGAATGTCTTTTGGACAGACCAAAGTGGAGATGGATGGTCATAATTCCCAGCGCCATGGTTGGAGAAAAACAAACACCTTAGATGAACTGCCAAACACGGTCGTGGAGGGGTGACGAGTCGGGCTTGCCATTGAGCTAACGATGAACTCTTCTGATGAGCAAATGGGTTGCATGAGAGATTGTTGAAGTCCTACAGAAAAGGATTACTTCAAGTTATTGTTGTTGAATCATGAGGATACACAGAACCTTCTTTGTCACATGACTGCACATGGTGGCCTTGCTACAATAGGGCTGAAGAGAAAGTGTCACCAATGATGGTACAAGATTATGAAAAGCTATTTTCATAATTTATGTTATCACCATCAGCCCTGACATGAACCCAAAATCCATCTCAGTCTGGAACTATTAGTCAAACTGTACGTTGGCTTTTTCTCGGCCTCACTGTGAGTGAATAACCACAGATAAGGAAAGGAGAAGATGAAGGCACATATGGGAGATGGAAAGAACCTAGGAAAAATTAAAGATGATCTGAAAAGCAAAAGAAGGATGCATATAGAGGAGGAAGAAGAGAAGAAGAAAAGGTCACAGACTGTAACAGTGAGAGCAGTGCGGTGAAAGTCCGGGCTCATTCAGCTTAAGCTGTCGTGTGTTCCCTCTTCTGTACAGAAGCCTACACATCGCTCTAGCAGCCAGTTATTTTCAGAAGGCTTTCCAGCTCCTGTCACTATCAAAATCACAGTCACTTCAACCATGTTGATGTATTAAATGAGTAACGCACAGGGGCATTAAGAGTTATTACTATGACTTCTTGTAAAACATGTATTCTGAAGGAATCTGACCAGGATTACTTGATGTAAAGCTGTGCGATATGGGGAAAAAATCTTATTGCGCTACCTTTCTTTCATATTATTGCGGTTTGATTTACTATTTCTATCATGCTTAAAGGTTCCTTTTTAGTCCTGAGATGTGAAGATGCAAGGTTAACTTTGGTTTAAACATTATTTATTTTCTGCAGCAGCACAAATGAACCAGCTGCTAGTGGACGAAACACCCCGGCATGGCTAATCAAAGTCTGACAGTCCTGATCCACAAGAATCCCCAGAAGGGACCAGTCCCATCCAACTACCAGCCAATAACCTGCCTCAGTACCACATGGAAGCTCCTGTCAGGCATCATACTGGCTAAGATGAGCAGGTACATGGCTCAGTACATGAGCGGGGCACAGAAAGGAACAGGTAGAAACACCAGAGGAAATCCTACCGGTGGCTGGACTAAGAGACAGCACAGAGGCGCTGATAATGGCTGTACAGGAGCAATCTGAAGCTCAAAAGTGATATAGACAGGGGTCTACCACACCAGGGAAGACCCCAGGTACAGGCTGTGCAAAGATGCCCATGAGAAAATCCAGCACATAACAGCAGGGAGCAAGATGCTACAGGCATACATGGAGTGCCATAACCATAACCAAGTTGCAAAGATACTGTGCAGAACCCTCAAACTCCCGGGCCTCTGGTGGAGGACCCCAGCTTAAAGGACAAAGACTGCCCACAGGGTGAGTGGGGAATTCTGTGGGTTTCCTTTTTTTTTTTTTTTCCCCTTCTTTTTTTCCCCCCC